>JBBPMF010000894.1:0-15175 GCA_038090175.1 Austroboletus eburneus
TGCCATGTACATTCCCCAGCTAGATCTGTGCAATTATACGCAGTGTTTAGTCTCCTTCCTGCCTGAGTCTGGAGTCTCAGCAGAGAACCCCTTCGGAATTCTATAGGACGTTGTGTCGCCTTTGAGGACACACTGAGACTGGATGTTGCGCAAGTGTAACAGAGTTGCTCTTGGGTCCACCAGTCCTCATCCTACTGTTGAGTGGACACTTCCTCTAAACCCTCGATCCATCACTAGTCCTGCAACGTCCCCAAGACCCATTGATCCCTTGGTCCTCAACGGTCCCAGAACCTCTGCCAAGGAAGACTCTTGAGTGGACCCCCCTTTGATCTGACGTTAATCTTACACTGGCCTTAGCCTCCCTGTCAAGGAACCCCCTCGTCAGGCCCTCTCATCCTGTCAGCTATATAGCAACAGTAAGCCCTTGAACCTCTGCAGGCCTACACTTGACCACGTTAAGCATAACACTTCTCCTCTTAAAAATAAAAAAATAAGTATAATAAAATCTGTTATAATTCAAGCAACATACATCAAGCCCATAGGTGGTGATGTCAACAGAGCTAACATGGAACACTGTGCTTGATGATGGTAAGGAGGTTAAGTTTGTTGTTGGACAAGATCCCATAACTTTGTTGTGAGCCTGTAAAATAAAATTAGTAAGATCTAGAATTAAATCATGGTGAAATCTTATCGTATAAGCTAGTCCCTTTCCTAACTTTGCATACTCTGCTTTCTTCAATGCAAGAGTTTTCAGCACTTCAGCATAAGCAATGTTAGATGCCAGACTTCTCATTTAAGCAGATAATTTCTGAGACTTGCAGTCTTTAAGGTTTTGAAATATTACCAAGAAATTTTCATTTGATATAACATGCTTTAAAGATGGTCATTGAAACAATGGTGAATTGGATAAGTTGTCTGTAAGAGTGCCAGGATGCTTACTAATGCCATACTTGCACTTCCAGCATATTGGAGACCCATCAGATCACTGATAAAATTGCTTGCACTCAAAGGTTCTGCCAGCACCATGGCAGAATAATGTGGAATTGATGGCCATTGAGAAAAGCCACCACTAAGATAGAGCAAAGTTGACAGACTGATGGGGGGTAGATCCAGTCCATCATATCACAATGAACAAAGTGAATTTATATCTACTGATTGTTATGATTCATTGGGCCCCTCTTTTCTTTTCCCTACCTCACCTGCCCTGTATGCCAAAGGACCTTGACCCTCGCTGTTTGAGCCCTGTTTGGGTTCTTTCTTTTACCATTATCTTTGCAATACCGCTTACTTATTTAGTGTGACTCATCCGCAGTTGTATCACCAATACTTATCTGATGCCATTGCATCTGCTTCATAGTGACTCAGCTTCTTTGCGATTCCATCGCTTTCTATTACTGACTCACCTTCTTTCATTTACCTACCCTTAAACCACTTGGCTCACGTATATAAACCTTCGATACTCAGGTGTATTTGCTATCTTAGACCTCCTGCAATTTACCTAGTATCTTGGAGTTGCTCTTGGATCCCCCAGTCCTTGTCCTACTGTTGAGTGGACACTTCCTTCGAACCCTCGATCCATCGCTAGTCCTGTGACATCCTTAAGACCCGTTTGATCTCTCGGTCCTCAAACGGCCCTCAGAACCTCTGCCAAGGAAGACCATTGAGCGGACCCCCCTTTGACCTGACGTTAGTCTTATGCCAGCTTTAGCCTCCCTGTCAAGGACTCCCCCTTGCCAGGCCACCTCATCCTGTCAGCTGTATAGTGACAGTAAACCCTAGAACCTCTGTAGGCCTACACTTGACCATGTCGAGTGTAATACTGATGCTCAAAAAAACATGTTAAGGATAAAAGTGCTTGAGACCACAGGCATGCATAATTATATCAAATGTTCTCTGCAAGCAAGACTTTCAACCACTTTGATCACTGTCAGCTTATCTAAATCATCTTAAAAATTGGGTAATGACCTGACTTCCACTCAGCTGGCATATGACTGAATCCATCAGGAATTATGTTCTATGTGATAACCTCATTCAACATGTTGAAAAACATCACCTTATCTTCTGGATTCTGAAAGGGACTTCTAAGTGAGGGTGTATCCATGGTATCTTCATACATTTGGTTTTGCTGTTGTCTATTGACAAAATCAGCAGTTTCAATATCTTGGGATTTTAACTTTTAAAATGGCCATTATTCAATCAAATCTTAACCAAATCCCTTGACTCTTGTACCAATAGAAAGTCAAGAGTAAGTACTTCATTTCATATACTAATCATATTAGTGCAAGGATTAGAGTTATCACATTTAGATATGCTTACTGCAAAACATGCAAATATCTGGACAGTTTTTTGAGCCACTATATCTTTATCTGTAGGATGTCCAGCATCTGAACAATTTTTATGACATATTTGAATCATTCCACACACACCATTATATTTCTTGATGATTTTAAATGAAGCCCATCACAGTCATCTTCATACACACCAAATTCTGTCTGGCCTAATAAATGAAGAACATATATTATATGATTAAAACATATAAACTAATTGCTGAGAAAGCAGTTAATACACTTACTTGGGGGCTTTTGTTATTTGTATCAGGACCACTGACCAAATGGCAATTCCAGCATGTCGAAAGAATAATGCATCTTCATTAATTGCTTCAAGAAATAAAGTATGTAATAATCAAAAGTGACTTGGATTCTGTGGATTAAGCACATGCTGATGTTGAAGTTGCATAAAGAAGGCCTGTCAATCACAAGCAAATTGGATTTCAACTTCAACCCATAAGCATTCAATATACATATTATGTGTTGACCTAAAAATTACATTAGCTATTTCACTAAAGATAATTAGGGCACAGTAGCTTATGAGCCCCATATAAAAGATGCACAGCAAGGGCCATTTTTCATTACAATGTAAATGGCAACATCTATGTTCTCCTGGTTATGGTCTTTCCTAACTCAGAATGGCATTCCATATTCAATCACAGCATGCTTGAACAGATTGAGCACAGTTGCTGACTAATTGTTATTACTGGCATATAGAGCTATTATCTAATAGTAAACCAGCCCAATATGTCAGTACATAAGGCACTCAAATCTGAAGTACATACAGTTTGACAAGATCCATTAATAAGGTCATAAATTACTATGTACATCCCAACAGATAAGTTTGTGATGGCCATTTATGTGTCAAAGGGCATTTTACCATTTTACATAGTATTTTCACCTTCTCTTTACATGATGACTTTGAAGAGCCTGGCTAATATAATCAATTCAGTGGAGTGATTGAAGTATACAGCAATATTGTATGCAATGGTCAAGAGCTCACAAATGTCCCATCACATAGTATGAATCTGAATCTAAATGAGCATATTTATACCACCTCATTAGCTTGTCAAGATTTGAATTGCTCATGGCTGAATATCTGCATTCTATGCCATACTTCCTCATGTACATATGTATTAGTGAACTGTATTTCTATGCATTCTGTTATGCTCGATGTGGTCAAGTGTAGGCCTGCAGTGATTTGAGGGCTTACTGTCACTATACAGCAGACAGGACGAGGGGCGTCGGATCGAAGGAGGTCCGCTCAAGGGTCTTCCTTGGCAGAGGTTCTGAGGATCATTGAGAACCAAGGGATCAACGGTTCTTGGGTGTTGCAGGACTAGCAATGAATCGTGATTTCAAAGGGAGCATCCACTCAACAGTAGGATGAGGACTGGGGGACCCAAGAGCAATTCCAAGATACAAGGTAAATTGCAGGAGGTCTCAGATAGGAATATACCTGAGTATCGAGGGTTTATATATATCAGCCAAAGAGTTAAGGGTAGGCAAAGGGAGAAGGTGAGTCAGCGATGGAAGGCGATAGAATCACGAAGAAGCTGAGTCACTATGGAGTAGATGTGATGGCATCAGATAAGTATTGGTGATACAACTGCAGATGAGTCACTCTAAATAAGTAAGCAGTAATGAGAAGGTAATGGTAAAAAGAAAGGGACCCAAGCGGGGCTCGAACGGTGAGGGTCAAGGTCCTTTGGTGTATACAGTAAGTAATTGTAGGGAAAAGAAAAGAGGGTCCCAACGAATCGTAACATTATCCCCATTATATGGGTGAGACTGTGATGAAACCTTGGTAGTCACCTCAATGAGACCAGGTCTCATTGTCATCAGCTTTGGCACTGACAAAGAACTTGTAGTCATCTGCTGCCAGTGGAGAGGGGGGAGGAGTAGGGACCTGACAAGGGATTCGGACATTGGGATGTCGTCCAGATGGGATGAGATGGCCATGGCGTGAGGAGGAGAAGTGCGAGGAATGGGGGGATTGGTGTGTAGACGAGTCTGAAGAGGAGGAGGCAAATGCATGAGGGGTTCATGGATGCATGGGACATGCATGTTGGGAGTGTCCCGGGAACTGCCTGTGGCAGATGGGACACTGATAGAGAGGGCAGAGAGGATGGCAGTGCCCGAGGCAATGGCATTGGTAACATGCCTTGTGATAGTGAGGGTGGTTAGGGGGGAGGGACCAGACTCCTTGGTTACTGGCCCAGTAGTCGTCGGCATGATCTAGGGCAGCAATTTCTTGGGTGGAGAGTGGTTCAGAGGATGTGGATGGGGTAGAGATGTGGTTGTTGCCAGTGGTGGCAAGATTCTGGAGATATCGATCAATGTTGATAATGAAGTCAGTCATGTCCAACTGGTGCATCAGTTGGACAAGGTCGTGTTCCAGGGTCTGGTGGAGATGACGGATGTGGAGGTTGGCCAGTGCTTGGGCAGCAGAGGTGGTGGGGGTGGCAGTGGAGATGGCAATGTGGGAGTTCGTCAGGAAAAGACAATACATAGGGGAAGTGGGGTTCCATGTGGGCATCAAGTGCCATGGCAAGACTGGAGTCTCAGAGTTCAGTGGCGATGGTGGCGGCAAGATCATCATCGAGGGGTGTGGGGTGGTTAGGTAGGGCAGCAGGAGGTATGGACAATGGGAGGCAAGTGGGGCGGTTGGAGATTCGTTGGGTGAGGGGAATGGATATAGTAGTGGAGATGAGGGGTTCAGGGTGGGTCCAGCTAAAGCCAGGCCATGCAGAGGGGATGTCTTCTGCATTGTTGCAAAGGCATTGGATCAGAGAGGGGGGAGGTATGGGGATGAGTGCATCATTGAATTCAAAAGGATTGTTGGCAGGGATGGTGGTAGACCAGCCAGCTTGGGCGACATCAGAAGGGACATTGCTGGGAACGGGAGAGGGTGCAGAGAGGGTAATGGTCATGATTGTGGGGGGGTGGTTTTGCTGGAGACTAAGGAGATCGAGTGACAATGTTTATAGTTGTTGAGGAGGGGATTAGAGTTTCGTAGGTTCCATTCGGGTTCCCAGGAATCTTCTTCAGCTGTGTATCCCTTCCATTGGATCAGGAAGGAATGTGAGGATGGAGGTCCGCGATGGCAGATGATTTTCTTGATCAATTTCATATTCTTTGTGCCCATTGATAAGGTCAGGAGGTGGGGAGGGGTAGTTCAGTCTGTGAATGAGGTTTTCATGATAGGGTGATAGGAGGGATGCATGGAACGCTGGGTGGATTTTCCATGATCATGGGAGGTGCAGTTCATAGATGATGGGAGATAGCACCTTGACAATGGTAAAGGGTCCTTTGCATTTTGGGGCGAACTTCGGGTTGACAATGGAGTGTTTGAGGTTTCTGGCTTTGAGCCAGACTTTGGTGCCCTTGGTGAAAGAGGTGAAGGAGCAGTGATTTTGGGATGCCATGACTTGGCAAGCAAGTTCATGGGCAGTGAGGGCCTCATTGCGAGCGGAAACAAGGGATTTGAGATGGTCCTCGATGGCAGGGATGTTGGAATCTGTAATGACTGAGGGGAGGACACAGGGTTCATATCCCATCATGAGATAGAACGGGGTCTGTCTGGTGACAGAGTGGGGGTGGTGATTGTGAGTGAACTCAGTGTGGGGGATGAGTTCGGACCATGTGGTGGGGTTGCTTCTGCAGAAGATGCGGAGGTAGGTCTCAACTTCCTGGTTAACCCATTTGGTTTCACCATCAGTCTGGGAGTGGTATGCAGTGGAGAGTGCAAGGGAATAGTTGAGCACTTGTCCCAATGCTTTGGCAAAGGCAGAGGCAAACTGAGAGTCTTGGTCAGAGATGATTCTGTCGTAGAGACCGAATTGGAGGAAGACTTTGTGGAAAAAGAGAGCTGCAACCCCTTTGGCGGTGATGGTTTTCTTGGTGGGGCAGAGAATTACCCCCTTAGTAAGGCCATGATTGACCATGACCAAGAGAGTATCAAAGCCTGAGGATTTGGGGAGATCAGTTATCAGATTGCACGAGATCTGTTGAAAGGGGCAGGTGCAGGTGGAGTGAATGGGGGTGAGTGGAGGGACAGTGGGGTGGGTATTGGCCTTGTGTTGCTGACACAAGGCGCAACCTTCAATGTACTTTCATATGTATTGAGTGAGGCCTGGCCATCAAAACTCGGCAGCAATGAGTTGACGAGTTTTGAGGTAACCAGGGTGACTAGCAGTCTCATGGTCATGGCAGTGCTGGAGGATGGAGCACTGGAGAAATTCATCAGGGGGAATGTAGACTCATCCTTGTACTGCCAATCAGAGAGGTGAGACCGAAAGATGGGGGGAATGGTTCCGTCAAGGGATTGAAGAGCCTTGAGGACAAAGGGGTCCATTTTGGAGTGAGACAGGATATGCTCCTGGAGCATGGCGTCAATGACGTTGACAAAGAGGGAGGGGGGAAGAAGGGTGACACCTTCGTTATCAGCCTCGTCAGAGGAAATGAGGTCAGGGCAGCGGGAGAGGGCATCAGGGCTGGCGAGGAGTTTACCAGGGACATGGATCATGGTCAGATCAAATTCTGCCAGGTCAAGGAGCCAATGGGCTTGTTGGTGATTGAGGTTCTGTGCTGACCGAAAGTAGGTCAGGTTCTTGTGGTCCATAAAGACTTGGACCAGGTGGGAGCTGCCATGGAGATAATGGTGCCAGGATTTCAGGGCTCGCATGATAGTGAGGAGTTCCCAATCGTAGATATCATAGTTTCATTCTGCTGGAGAGAACAACTGGGAGAGTTAAGAACAGGGATGCCAATCCCCATTCATGTTGGTCTGGAGGAGGATAGTGCCAGAGATGAATTTGGAAGCGTCCATTGCGAGAGCAAATGGAGCAGAGAGGTTGGGGAGTTGGAGGACTGGGTGGGCAAGGAAGAGTTCTTTGAGGTGATCAAAGGACTTCTGACATTTGGGGGACCAGGCCCAGGGAGTGGTCTTCTTGATGAGGTCAATGAGGGGGTGGGCGACAGAGGAATAATCAGGGATGAATCGCTGGTAGAAGTTTGCAAAACCAAGGAAGGATCAGATGTCACAGAGTTTCTCAGGGGTGGGCCAGGATGCGATCCCATCAAGCTTGATGGGGTCCATGGCAAGTTGACCGGGTTTAATGATCATTCCAAGGTATTCAACTTTTTTGGAGGCGAAGTTGCATTTCTCGAGTTTGAGGTGAAGGTTGAGTTCCTTCATGCACTGGAGGACATGCTTGGTTCATTCAGTGTGGGTTTTCTCATTGGGGGAGAAGATGAGAAGATCGTCCATGTAGATGACAAGCCATTCTTTGGCAATCATGTCGCAGAAGGAGTTGTTCATGAATCTTCAGAAGGTGGTGGGGGAGTTGGTGAGATCAAAGAACATTATGGTCAGTTTGAAGAGCCCTTTATGGGTAATAAAGGCAGCTTTCCATTGATGTCCGTCTTTGATTCAGACATTGTTGTAGCCCCATTGAACATTGAACTTCTTGAAAACCTTGGCTTCATGGAGTTTGTCAACGAGGTCAGAGACTAGGGGGAGGGGGTAGACATCGCAAACAGTATGTTCATTGAGGTACCTATAGTCCTGACATGGATGGAGTCCGCCATCCTTCTTTTTGACAAAGAAGAATGGGGAAGCTTGGGGGGAGTTCGAGGGGTGTATCTTGCCTGAAGCAAGATTCTCGTTGAGGAAGGCTTTCGTAGCCTTATGCTCATTGGAAGAGAGGGGGCAAATCTTTCCAATCTTAGGTGTGAAAGATTCGTCAAGGTTGATCTCATGGTCATAGGGGCATGAGGGGGGTATGTGGTCCGTGGCTTCCTTCGAGAAGACAGAGTATTCAGGGAAAAGGGTGATCTTGGGTTTGGCTTTTTTGGCGGCCATGGCTAACTCAGTAGAGTTTGTGAGTTTGGTGATGAGGGAATCACCCTTGGGGATGAAGTGATAACCACATTGGATGATGTGGTTGATGGTGTAGTTGTCACGAGCATGGCAGAGGTATTGTGGTTCCGTCTCATAGTCGAGGTATTCATAGAGGCATCCATCATAGACAGAATCCACTTGGATGTGGTAAGGGGGTTGCGGGGAAGGCTTGAACTGTTGGAAACAGATTTCATATTGGTTCAAGTCAACTTTGTGGAGTGTGTAGAGCTCCTTGAATTGGTCAGTAGACTTGTTGATGGAGAGAGTCTGACTGAACCAGTTGATGGTGGGGTTGACAGTTTTCAACCAGGGAAGATCAAGGATGAGGTTTTGTCGACCACAATCCATGACATAGAATACAACTTTGTGAGCGAGTCCTTCAATGTGAACGAAGAGTTCAGTAGTGAAGCAAACTCCTTCTTTGTCCGTGGGTCCCTGATTGAGATTGGTGACATTGAGGGGGGAGGGGAGTTGGGTGGTGGGGAGCTTGTTTTTGTGAACAAAGCCCCAATCGATGCAAGAGATATCGGCACCACTATCAATGAGGGCGCGAGTGTTGACGGTTTTTAATGTGTGCCAGGGTACAATGATTTGGACAGGGATTTGCATTGAACCAGGCAGCGTAGGGACAGTTACACATTGTATTTTAAAAGAGTCCCGCATTAATTGAGGTCTTCATTCTAAAAATCCTTCTTTGGAGGAAGGGTGAATTGGATGTGATGAACCATGAGGTTGTCATCATCATCATTGTCACAGGTATGGAGTTTGGGAAGGTTGTTGTTACAAGTAAGAGCAGTTCTGAAATTCCTGAAGGTTTCAGAACTTGTTCCCATGGTTCCGATGCTTCTGAGGTACCTTTCTGTGGTTCCGAAGGTTCTGGAATCCTGGAACCATTGGAACACTTCAATACTCTTCTACCAGAATGGAAGCTGGAAGACGGACTCCCTCTAGAATGCTATTGGACTCTATTCCCTGAAGACTACACTCCATATGGTCATATGGAGATCCCCATTCTTGACTCACCCTGTTCCTCCTTCATTCCGTTTCTGTAACTCTTACCATGTGTCCCCAGAATCACTTTTGTCATGGACCTCTGCTCCTCCTTCCATCCTCTTTTGATGGTAGTGTCACCCCATTTCACCCATTGATCCACGAGGCTGTTGTAATGTACCATGTGTTCTGTTCCACCACTTACCCATTCTGAGATGGTTCCGAACTGTATAAATACTTAGTAGCTGTCTTGTATGTTCCGCAGCTAGATCTGCGCAATTATACGCAGTGTTTAGTCTCATCCTGCTTGAGTCTCGAGTCTCAGCAGAGAACCCTTCGAATCTACAGGACTTTGTGTCGCCTTTGAGGACACACTGGGACTAGATGTTGTGCAAGCGTAATAGTTGTCATCTACCTGTTCGACTCATTTGACTAAAGTCTTATGAGGTTCCTTGGGGTATTTGCCACAAGCATCGGCTCGATGGCCTTTCTGTCTGCAGCATAGACAACACCCTTCTTTGAAGCATCATTCCTGCTCTTCGGGAGTTAGGTTAGGGGGTCTGGGGACGTTGACCGCATCGACATCCATGGCATCAGGATCGTGGGTTTTCTGGAAGGAGAGGATGGGGGGGGGTCTGATAGGATCAGTAGGCGGAAGTGGAATGGGTTTGGTGTTGGTTAACGAAGATTTGGGCATGGTTGTTCTGGACTTGGAAGTGAATGGCCTTTGAGTACCACTTGTCCACCTTGATGGGGACCATATCCATGGAGAGAATGCAGCAGGAGAGGGGAGGAGGGATGCCAGCAGCAAAGTAGTTGATCAGGACATTCTGATCAGTGATGCCCAAGAGAGCAACATTGTTCCTAAACTCAGTGATATGCCGAGTGAGTTCGGGACCATAAGATCTGTTCTTCTTGGGGATGAGGTGCTCGGAGTGAAGCCAGTTGATGGCTTGGTTTTTGGTATCTTGGTGCTCAAAAGCACTCTTGAATTTGATGAGGAAGTCTTCGAACTTTCTGAAAGAGTTAGCGGCAATGGCTTTCTTTCAAAAGGTAGAGGCCCATATGGCAGCCAAGTCCTTTTTCATGTAGGACTGGGCATAGGTGATTTTCTTATTGTCATCATTGTAAATGGCCTTGTTTATGATGAGGTAGGTCTGGACAGTGGATAGCCAGGACATGGCATTGGTGTAAGAGCCATCAAAGGCATCAGGGGCTCTGAGACAGAGTTCAGTGGGTTTGGTCATCATGATGACCTGGGCTGGGGGTGGGGGTAGGATAAATGCCAGTTGGTGATTGACTGGGGTTGGGGACAGTGGGGTGGGTACTCTGGGGATACTAAGCACTGCAGAGAGTCTATGGGCGAGTTCTAGGTCTTCAGGTTGTTGAGGGATGACAAGCTCTTCGTCAGTGTCAATGGGGTTCTCTGAAGAGGGTTCGTTGGTGTCCGACGAGTCAAGGGTTTCCCTTCTCAATGCAAGATTGGGGTAGGGTCTAGGGTTTCTGGGGTGTTGGTGGGCAATGGTGGAGGCTTATATGATGATAGCCAATCAAGGGAGATCTGAGACCTTTTGTTATGCTCGACGTGGTCAAGCATAGGCCTGCAGTGGTTTGAGGGCTTACTGTCGCTATACAGCAGACAGGACGAGGGGCGTTGGATTGAAGGAGGTCTGCTCAAGGATCTTCCTTGGCAGAGGTTCTGAGGACCATTGAGGACTGAGGGATCAATGGGTCTTGAGTGTCACAGGACTAGCGACGAATTATGGTTTCAAAGTGAGTGTCCACTCAACAGTAGGATGAGGACTGGGGGACCCGAGAGCAATTCCAAGATACAAGGTAAATTGCAGGAGGTCTCAGGTAAGGAATATACCTGAGTATCGAGGGTTTATATATATCAGCCAAAGAGTTAAGGGTAGGCAAAGAGAGAAGGTGAGTCAGCGATGAAAGGCGATAGAATCGCGAAGAAGCTGAGTCACTATGGAGTGGATGTGATGGCATCAGATAAGTATTGGTGATACAACTGCAGATGAGTCACGCTAAATAAGTAAGCAGTAATGAGAAGGCAATGGTAAAAAGAAAGGGACCCAAGCAGGGCTCGAATGGCAAGGGTCAAGGTTCTTTGGTGTGCACAGTAAGTAATCATAGGGAAAAGAAAAGAGGGGCCCAACAAATCGTAACACATTCCCAGGACATGTGTGAGTTCCATCTGTTGATTTGTCAGATATTTGAAGTTGCTTTCTTAATGATGTAGAACTTTCTTGAATGCCTATGAGAAGTGGGATCACTTTTTCTTCAACAGCAGTAAGATGAAACCAGAGTTGAAGGGGGTCAGGTTGTTTCTGGCTGAGGGCTCAGCTTGCATGGTAATAGATATCACACAGAACATCATGTCCTAAGAGGAGATTGAAAGGCCATTTGCCTTATGGAAATGGCAGTAGCACCATTCCCAACTAGCAGTAGGGTCTAGGGAGTCTAGGTCATGCTTTGTGACCTGTGACAATACCTGTACCATATCAAGTAAATTGATGCACTACTGCTATTGTGCTTTACCATCATCTCTTTCATGTCTCACCCAGGTGCACCTGCATGTTCATCACATGGAAATTGAAAGGCTCTGAAGACATCATTTATGAGTCTATGCTTCCCTGGAAACTTTTTCCATCTGAATGCTGCTCTGACAGTCATCACCGTCATATCTCCACACATGGGCAAGTCAGGATGACCCTTTGCCAGTGTTGATCTGTTTCCCAGTGCACATGCCAATCTATATAATGCCCAACATGTCAAGGACTTCTACTTGAAAGCAGATGCTAACAATAGTGGCAGGTACATATATGTATCTTGTCTCTCTATGATGCAACATTCACCATTTTGCAAGGTTTACTGTTCCAGTTCTGTGGAACAAGAAGACTCACACAATCATCAATAATGAAAGCTTTAGCTTTGAAATGATTCACATATTCAACACAGTCTTTAATGAGTTGCTTTCCTCCAAAAATGACATTGGTTGATATCTATCCTGAGCAGTATCACCAAAAGATTGATGTCATCAATGAGTGGGTACATGACACCATGAGCACTGCATCCCTGTAATGTGGGCTGTTCCCCTTGTCTGAGAAAGAATAACACATGTTCTAGATGGTGTGTATAAGGCCAGGTTTGCCAGATTGCAAGAAGCATACAAAAAAGCAGTGAAGCCATGCTGCCTCCAGGTTATTACCAATTTCTTCAAGATCACAGGATTCCATATTAACAAAGGAATGCAAGTAAGTCCCCTTGTGCATCTTTGAGCATTCTGCTCACCTCCCACTTACTATTCAAAGGCTCATATGGAAATGTACTTTGTTCCACCTGTTGAACTTGCACCGTTCCAGGCAACATGTATTAGGTGTCAAGCCTGTACTGAGGCTCGTAGCAGCAAGGATCATAGAACCTATGCAGGGGCAACAACTCTACCATGCCGGATAGCCATGTACTCACTAGAGATGAAGATGGAGCTTGTGGGCTTGGTCTGATGATGATGGTTCAAAGTAAAGAAGTTCTTCTTAAAGCAGAGTTAGAACTCTACACTTTATACTATATATGCTACATATTAAGTAAGCCTTTCTCATGTACTGAATATACACTACTCAAGCTATAGATAAGTGTTCTATAGTTAGTCACTTTCAATATCACCATCTTAATGACAATGGCACAGAAAGCTTTTGCAATAATGGTAAATGCAAGCCACAGCAGTGATAAAGCACTATATTGGCAGTTGGAATAGTCTGGTTGGAAGACCACTAGACTGGTTTTTCAAAAGTCTGAATGTAGATCATCTGGAGTGATAGCAACATTGTTCAAGAGCTGAGTGGTTATGAATCATCCAAAATAAATGCATGAATGATAGTCTGGAGTAGTGGTATATTGTCAAAGAGTGGAGCAGTCATGAATAATGGAAAAGTTGGTCTGAGGTAATCCAGAATGCAAGGACATTGATCTAAATAGTTCAGAGCATCAATAAAGGTAGCTAAGTGTGATGATATAACTGATTTTGTTAGACTTTGTTTTAATGGAGATAAAAACAAACACTGGGTGAATACCAGGATGGAAAGAATTGTGAAAATGAGATCACCAGACTAATCCCAGGGTGGAAATGATACATAGCAGGTAATATGATGGCATAGACATGCACACATTATAGACAATGAGCAGAAATGCATGAAAGCCTAAAAACACAAAACTTTTGAGATTTCCCCCCCAGGGACTTGGGATAATGTCCTTCCAGACATTATTAGCAAGAAAGGGGGGGCATGGTTAGCAGTGAATCCTAGATAATAGATAGAAAGAAATTGCCATGTGACTTGATGGGCCATGGCAGAAAATGGAGATCTTGAAAAGACAAGGGTAAGTTAAATAGTTCAGTAGACCAGTGGTATATAACTGCATCAATATTATCACCATCACTTTCACTGTCAACACCTCTTACCCTACCTGCAAGTCTGCTTGCAAAAGTATTATTTTCATTAAATAGTAGACCACTGACAGCAGATAGACTGCTTTCCCACAGTCCAGACTTAAAGTGGTCTTCTCCTTCACAGTTCAAATCATTAACACCTCTCTTTTCACCTACAAGTCCACTTGCAAAATTATTTTAATTCAATAATACACCACTAACTGCAGATAGACTGCTTTTCCATGGTCCAGACTTCAAGCAGTCTTCTCCTTCACAGTCTGAACTACCAATCAGTCAAGTTCCCATTCTGACATGATTCACTTTAACCATTAGTCCATTTTCCAAACCTAAGTTTTTCACCAATGATTCAGTGCTAACCACATATAGACTGCTGCTTTCCTGTGGTTCAGACTACCAGCAGAGTTGTTTAAAAGAGTCTGGACTATCTTCAACCTCACCATCTATCCACCTTGACACTAAGGATTTTCAATCCTTTCTTTCTAGTACTTTGACTAAGTATTGATGATTGTGTTACGCTCGACGTAGTCGGGGCATGGCCTACAAAAGGGACCAGGGGCTTACTGTCACTACACAGCTGACAGGGATCGAGGGATCTAACAAGGGACGTCCTTGGTAGGGTTTCTAGGGTTCGCCGAGGAGGCGAAGTCGAGGGGAATCTGAGGACCGTCGAGGAGATGGGGTTGAAGGGTTTCTGAGGACCGTCGAGGAGACAGGATTGAAGGGTTTCTAAAGACTGTCGAGGAGACGGGGTCAAGGGGTCTGACAAGGGTCTTCCTTGGCAGAGGTTCTAAGGACACCATAAGACTAACGGTGGATCGAAGGGTTTCAAGAGAGCGTCCACTCAACAGTAGGACGAGGACTGGGGGACCGAAGACAATCCAAGGTACGAGGTAGATTGTAGGAGGTCTAGGATGAGGGACTACAGCGGTGTACTGAGGGTTTATATACTCGAGCCAAAGGGTTAAGGGTAGGTCGAAGGAGAAGGCGAGTCAGCGATGGAAAGTGATGGAATCGCGAAGAAGAGCTGAGTCACTATGGAGTGATGTGATGGCATCAGAGAGATGTTGGTAATACAGCTGCAGATGAGTCACGCTAAGTATGTAAGCGGTATTCAAAGAAAAGGTCAAGAAAAGAGAGAGTCCAAGCGGGACTCGAACGCCAGGGTTTAAGGCCTTCAGTGTACAATGGTGAACGAATGTCAAGGAAAAAGGTAAGGGGTCAACGAATCATAACAGATTGCTTCCTTTTGTTACCATTCTTTCACCAATCTTGCCATCTACTCCAGCACCACCTTACACCATCACCATCCCACCATCACCAGTTCCTGCCACCATTAGACCATGTTATTCTTTGTCTTCTACATCAACCTTGCTGACACACCTTCTAACCAGCTGTTCAGCATCCCAGACTATCTATCCCTCAATTCCATCACTTCCACCTACTTCAGACTTTCTTGATGCAACTTTCCCATGTGTAGACTGCCAGAGCGGTCTTATA
>JBBPMF010000895.1:0-15172 GCA_038090175.1 Austroboletus eburneus
GGCAACAGAGCGAAGTATGCCGATGACTTGAGTCAAGTCCCATTGCAGTGCGACTGAGATCAATTGCCTCCTCTAAATCTGGCAGCCCTCCCAGCTGCTGGAAACGCGCATGAAGAAGAAGTGCAACATTACGAAGTGAATAGCCTCGCTTAGGATCTCCCGACGGGCAAAGCTCCAACGCGTTATGTCCTAGCGAGACTGCCTCGTCGATGTCTGCCAGGTCTCCAAGCTGTTTGAAACGCTCGGAGAGGTCTCCTGCAAGATTACGTAGGGAAACCCCTCTGTCGTCGTGCCCCAGCGGGCAAAGTTCCAACACGCTCCGCTTGTAGGTGATTGCTTCTTCCAAGTCAGATAGTTCCCCGAGCTGGTTGAAACGTTCAGAGAGGTAACGTGCAACCTGGTGCATTGGATAGTATCGATCGGGGTTGCCGTGCGGGCAAAGTTCCAATGCGCGGCGTGCGAGATGGAGCGCCTCATCCAAGTCGGCCAGTTCTCCCCTTTCTGCGAACCGTTTGTACAGATCATCAGCATCGTCGAGCAGCGAATCAGCCGATGTATCTGTGGAATTCTTCGTTTCCTTGTCCGAGTAGAATTCCGAGTCATACTACTCGCCTGACTGGGACTTTGCAATAAGACGACGCAAGGAGAGCTGCATGGATGCGACGGATTGACGTAGTCCTGTTTAGAAATTCAGTTGCTCGAGGTACCTATGCAACGCCTATCCAGAGGACATACCTACGATGAGAGAGGCTCGGGGTTTCGAATAGATCGGCAGAGCACAGCCATCGATGACGAAGTGCCTCCGCTCGTTTTGCCATATGCGAGACCCCGCGTGCCCACAACCCACGGTAGTCTGGATCTCAAGAGCAGCAATGACTGTCTGTGATAGTACATGTAGAGAATCCACGCCAACGCAAATTCTGAGGGACATAACATACACCTATCGAAAGAAACAGCCGCTAGGGACCGATATGAACGTACACGATCCGCTGATCAAACGGAACCTTGCTCCCGCGTACAAAGAGACTTCTCGTCGTCAGATGCAATGCCTCCGCTGCCCGACTCGGATCCAAATTCCCATCCTCGTCCTTCATGTAATCATAAAACTTGGATGTGATCCCGTCCGTCAACGAATCGTCCACCGCCCACATCGTCCCGATCACCGACCCAAACCCGGCAAACTGCATAGCAGCAGCGAGATGAATCGCCTCGTCAGGACTGTCCTGGTCCCCGACCGTCGTGTGACAAGCAGACAGGTAAGCAAATTGCGCGTTCTCCAAGTTGTATTGCATGATTTTTTCGATCTTGAGCAGCCCGTCGCCCAAGCCGAATCCCGATTCGAAAGGTCGCTTTTCGTTTGGAATTCCGTGGCATGCAAAGTGGACCATGTGTGTATTGTTGAGTTCCTCTCCGACCCTCTCAATGCGTGCCTCCTCGCCTTGGACCCGTGTCACCGCCGTACTATATCCGACCCGTTTTGCTACGTTCGACAGCTCCGTCTCCACCGACATCAGTTTCTGCTCTCCTGCAGCTTGCGCCTGTCCGACAATAAGAAAACGATGTTGTTCAACGAGTGGAGACATCCACAGCCTCTGTCGAGCACGGATGAGAGCGGTAAGGGTGGGTGTATAAGAAGAAACATAGTGATCCGAGAAGTTGAAATCGTCCTTCCTGTACGACCCTGCCGCGTGAAGAGGAATGAGGGAAAATTCGCCAGTGGGACACCACCAGACGCGCGAACCAGGCAGGCAACGAGACTTTTTAAGAACTTTGACAATTGGGGAAACGACGAAGTCCCAAAGTTCTCGAAGGTAAGGTACAAATTGGCTCATAGGAACTTCATGGAATTTGGCAAGCCGTATGAGGGAACGAATGGTCGACGATAGTTGGGCGACGCGGACAGAGGTGATTTGAAGAGGAATATGAATGGGACGTCGGTCAATCAGAAGGATGACGGCATCGCAGCCATACTGGCTAGCATTGACGATTATCACTGGTCCGTTGACAGCTGCTAGGCGGAGATCAGAGAATGATAGTGGCTGAAGGAAACGAGAGAGGCCCGGTAACTTGCGAATGTCAACGATAACGTCTTGCAATTGTTTGTTCAAATGAAACGCGCGATCGTGCCGAGAATCGGAATCAGACGACCCATCAAGCGCACCGTGACTCAGCAACCCAGCCGCCCTCGTGAACTTGTCTGCCAACTCCTTCCCTTTTTTTCCATATGCTCTCACATCGTCAAGGGGAGATCGGAGACGAACCAACTGTCCCCAGAATATCCCACGACCCTGCTCAAGAAGTTCGATAGCCATGGAGGGGCTGGAAAAGCGAAGACCAGCTGAAAATGCGTCGACAGCAGTTGATTGGGTGAGTTGTTTGAGTTGCGAAAGATGTTGTGGTAGCGATGGGAGGGTGGTGAGATAGCGACCAGCGAGTTGCATAAATGTTTGATAGGCTAGGATCATGGAGCTGTGCTTGTGTTCTTCGGCGACCTGTATCCATTGATTGGCACATTGAATATCAGCTAGGAACGCTGTATGAAATGGGTCTGAGAGCTGTGAATACAGGTTGAATGTTTCTTCAAGGCTTTCAATGTTACTCTCGTGCATGAATCTAGCATGGAAGTAACGTGCAATGCTTCCCAGGGAGTCGGCTCGGTTGGGATGACCATTTGAACGGAGTTCGAGGGCCTTCTGTTCATAGTCAAGTGCTTCATCCAGATCTGCTGACGCTCCATTGATCTTAAAACGTGAATAGAGGCAACTCGCAATATTACTTAACGCAGCTGCCCGACGAGGATGCTTCCCAGGTCGAAGTTCCAATGCTGCACGCTGAAGAGAGAGCGCGTTTTCCAGGTCGGACAATTCTGCTAGTCGCTTGAAGCGGAGATGGAGGAATTCTGCAATATAACCCAATGAAACTGTCCGGTCAGGATGACCCTCCTGGCGAAGTTCCAATGCAGCACGTTGGAGGGTAAGCGCCTCTTCGAGATCTGGTAGTTCCCCAAGGAACTTGTATCGCTGAGAGAGATTGGCAGAAATATTTCCAAGGGTTACATGTCGTTCGGGATGTGTGGGCGGTCGAAGATTGAGTGCAATGCGCCCAAGGGCAATTGCTTCTTCGATATCTGTTAATGCGCCAAGGTATCGGAACCGGCTACTGAGATGAAATGCAACATTATTTAGTGCATAGTCTCGCTTGAGATGCCCAGGTGGACACAGTTCCAACGCGCTGCGTCCCAGCGCAACTGCCTCGTCGATGTCTGCCAGGTCTCCAAGCTGCCTGAAACGCTCAGAGAGGTCTCCTGCAAGGTGACGTAGTGAAAGCTCTCTGCCATTGTGCCCCGGCGGGCGAAGTTCCAACACTCTCCGCTTGTGGATGATTGCTTCTTCTAGGTCAGACAGTTCCCCGAGATGGCCGAAGCGCTTAGAGAGGTAAAATGCAACCTGATGCATTGAACGGTCTCGATAGAGGTTGCCGTGCGGGCGAAGTTCTAATGCGCGGCGTGCGAGACGGAGTGCCTCATCCAGGTCGGCCAGTTCTCCCCTTTCTGAGAACCGATTGTAGATTGGTTTGGCACGTCGAAGCAGCGATTGAGCGGATGTATCTGGCGAATGCGTTGTTTACTCGTCCGAGTGATACTCCGAATCAGTACTCACCTGAACCCGAGTCGGACATTGCGATGTAACGCAAGTGGGATAGTATGCACAAGGCTGATCGCTTAAGTCCTGTTTAAATGTTCTCTCGGCTCGAATGCAGCTGTGTAATCGTCTAACCCGTAGGATATACCTGCGACAAGAGAGACTTGGGGTTTCGACTGGGGGGATCTCACTCACTGACGATGAAGGAGGAGTGAGTCAACCACGAGCGCTCGCCCCACCATACATGAGGCATTTGACGCCCGCATCCCCATAACCCACGGTGCCAGAGCTGAGTCGCTCTGGGCAAATATTGCGCGCGAGATAAGGTCGCCGTAATGACATAGTCGTTAAATTCCGACTACCTTTTTGACTCTGGACAATGTCCACGACGAGGACGTTTGCACCGCGCCCGTCGACCACAGTGCCTCCAGCGACACACGCTTACGAGCCTCTTGTCAAGTCCGTACTGAGCCACCGACTGCTCTACAACGTATTTTGCTACTCTGCCGCCTTTTCACTTGCCTCGACCGTCTTGCTCACCGCCGACGACGATGCCAGCGCCCTCTTGCGCTTCTTCAGACCAAGTACATGGCTCCTCGCCTCGCTCACATGGGTGCTCGGCGTCCTACCCATCGTCGTCGTCCGCAAAGTCTTTTTGACGCGTACGTGACACGTGTGCTGGTTTCATCCTCGGGTTCACCCTACTCTCTAGCGACTCACGATCCTGCTTCGTCGCCGTCTAAAACAATGGCAGCTGCGCTTGCAAAGCCGACGACGCGTCGCTGGATCGCCGTCTACGCCGTGTCTGCGCTGTCGCTTCTCTCGCTCGAACTCGCTCGTGCATGGTCCCAGAACCAAGACGTTCGTCTGTCGCTCTTTTTAAAGTCGAGGTGCGTGACCCTCTTATAGCCTGACGAAGATCTGCAACGCTCCCACGCAGAAGATATCCTTATCGTCTCAATGGTCGACTTGTCTTTTTCGCGTTTGCCCAAGTGTGGTTGGCCGTTGGGTTTGCACTTCGAAATGTCATGCTGGAGCGCCTTGTCTTTCGCTGGGCAAAAGAATCGCCGTCTTTACGTGCGGTAGGTCCTTTTGTGTTCTCGATCGTTTTCAATCTGAAATGTGTAGCCATTTTTGCCGAGAAATCTCTCCATGCTGTTGCTCACCACCACGCTCTTCACCTTTGTGTCGTTTGCCGTTTACAACGTGGCGTTTGGGCTCGTACGGTCACTCGTCTTGCCCGTGTTGCTCAGGATACCTCTCCTTCGATCACTCCTCAAGCCGTTTGTCGGTCACTTTATCAGAGGTCCTTGGACATTGACCTTGCCGTTACGACACCTTTCCCTCGAATCTCGCACTTTTATCCTCGGCCTGTCTATGCTGGCTAACTGGGAATTTGCTGAATCTCTGTTCGACGTTTTCATTCCACAGGTACGCTTTTGCATCCCCGTCTCGTTTCAAACACTAACGGTATGCTAGCCTATCAAGGTGGCTTCGACCACCGCCGATCCCAACGTGACGCTCGTCTCGGGCATCATGTCCACGGATCCACTCTACCTCTACTTTGCTTACGCTGAACTGCGCGAGGTCGCTTCGGACAACACGCCTGCCAGCGCCACTCGTCGAACGGCGCTCTTTTCAGACCAGAAATTCAGCCCGTCACTGTGGAACGTGTTGGCGCGCGAATCGCTCCTGCTTCTCGGCCGGGACTATCAGACGTTTCTACGGCGAGGTGCACCTGCACCGCCAGACGCCCCCGCCCCTGCCGCCCCTCCGAAAACAGCACAGCCCCCTTCGACGCCGCTGATTCGAAAACCGATTTACAAGCCATCGGAACAGTCTCCGGCAACAAAAGTGCTGGACACGTTGGCGTCAGATTCGGACCTGACCAAGGCGGCTGAAGCGGTGGCTTCTGAAGTGGGTACGCGCATATTAGAGGCACCAGTTCCGGAGCTCTTCCGGTCGATTTCGTCGCCTCCTGTTACTGCGCCGCCACCGACGACGGCGCCCGTTACAGTGCCGCAGCCCAATCTGTTGAGCGAGTACGCTGTACGCGCCAAAGCGCAGTGTCGGCAGTGGGCCGCGCAGCATGCGCCGTCGTGGTTCCGGGAAACCACGGCCCGCTGGGATGCATGGTGGAACCGTGACCACATACACAGGTTGACCGAAGAGAGTTTGCCCAACCGCGATCTGGACGCGCTCATCGTCGAAGGTGAACGCGAACGAAACCCTTTTTTATGCGACCGTGCTCACTTTTTCGTAGTGCTCGCTGGCCTTGAAACAGCTCTCTGTCTCGCCTCGCTATCCTGCGAAAAGGACATAAAGGTAATTCGAGAGAGCACGACGCAGAATAAGACGAGAATACGACCATCGGCTTTGGGTGTCCTTTGGGTGTCACTCAGCTTTTAGAAGAAATGCCCCAGGCTGCACAGGAGGTCAGGGATTCTCCTCTAATAGAGAATATGGATCTCTCTGGCTCGCCTTTGTTCGCTAGGGATCACGACCCATCCCCGGATAACTCATCGTCCAACGAAATGGAACTCGCAACCGCAACAAGGGCAAACTGTGACGAAAAGTTCGTTAAGGGTGATGCGCAAGCAGTCCTACAGCGGAGGAGCGCTCGCATCCAGGAATTTGCTTTGAAACGAGCATCGTCGGTTGGTTCAGCTAACAAGGCAAGCTTGAATGCAAAGAGCTTGAAACCGTCTACCTTGCGTTCCAAAGCTTTTGTTCCCACGAGTCCTTACCAACCATGGCAAACGAATCCACTGCGAAGGTTCCTAGCACGCCCCGAGAGTTCACCATTCGCCTGCCATTTGCATTGATGCCATCTGTGAAATCGAATTTGCCAGCTTGGACGGCGGCATGAATCCTTCGTTCGCATCAATAGCGACTCCAGAGATCGATCCAGGCAACTAAAGAAATGCAGGACTTGGGCTGATCGTGGTCAGAAAAATATCCACGTGCCACAGACCTTGGTTTTGTGACGATAGAACGACCACGGTATCGCTTGTTGCGACAGATGTCAAAAGAAATCGAGTTCGCGGAAGCCGACGAAAAGGAGTATTCTGCAACGTCGGTCCACCCCTATGAAACCCAGGCGGATAACAAACTTGAACGTGCGAATAGAAGGTTCGGCGAGGAAGAGCACAAGGACCCCAATATCTCTTCAAGGGACTCGGAAATTGGTGAACCCGACACATCCGTCAGCGGTCGACAGTTTTCCTAGGCCGCGTTCCAGGGCACCTTCTACGAGTTTCGTCGGTTCCTTGAGCGACTCGCAGTTGGAGAAAGAGAACACGGCGCCAATGGCTGTCGCAGCAAACGATGGAGCCGCGAAACATGTTTGGGAAGCATTGGAGAGAATGGTGTGGACGGGTTGGAGTGATGAGCGTGCGTTGATAGGCTAGTTGCAGTTTGGATATGTTCGTTTGCTGTATCATAGGTTGCCAGTAGGCTACGGTGTTTGTCTTTCTATCTTGGAGCAAAACACTTCTACTTTGTCTGTATGTAACGTCGAAACGTTTACGGATGAGGTTGCACGCCCGATAACGGTCTGGTCATCGACTACGTCGACGTTCATCTCCCACGGGTTCATCTCGTACGGTCTCCACGTCACATCCCGCGTACGCACTGCCTTGGGCGCCTGCGGAACGCCCGCTCGCTTGCTCAAGCCCAGACCCGACCTCGAGACGACAGCCCGGATGCCGACCAATTCTCCGATCGGTGCTTCCGCATTTCCGCCTCGCTCATGCGCGACAATCCGTCGTCCTCGTCGTTGCACTGTCCATCCTCACCCTTTTTGGCGGTGACTATCGTCATGCCAAAAATCGATCTCGTGTTCGCGGCCGATGCGCATCCGGCCAGGGCCGGGCATTGAGCGCATGTACGACGCCTTCGAGCTGCGTGCGGGACATGGTCAAGCGATCCTCGTGGCAGCAAAATGGGACAGAAGACAGGGTGGTGAGTACGATGCTGTCCATCGAGACCGAGTACGCCTACAGGACAACGGTGAAGTAGGGTAGGCCGGAGGAGCGGACAGGCGGTGGCAGTGGCGAGGCTTGGTCAGCAGGGCTAGAGGAGCGCGGAGACCGACGTAGTCACAACGATCCATGTACGCTACGCTCCAGTGAGCCATCGACGCAGCTCAGGCGCTTCTCCCGCTTCCGCCCAGTTCAACGGGGGTAGGGGTGCCGGCGGGCTGGACGTCAGCGCAGTGGAAGAGGAAATGGACGATGTACGGGTGCGGATGCGCTTGTTGCGGCGGCTAACCGTCGTTGGTGTCCGAAAGAGACCTGCGAGAGATGGCGGTGGGTGTGTCATCAGTCGGCATGGCTTGGGACTGGAGAGGCGACCTGTTGAACTGGGGGTGGAACGTTCGGCGCTCGCGAGGACGTGGGTATGAGTTCAATGGGACCGGTGCAGTTTTTGATCATAACGAGTGCAGGTCAAGCGACGGTCGCGTTAACGACTTTTGAGCGGGACAATGGCGTCGATCCGAGTAAGGGAATGGTGGACGCTACCCGGCTTGCGCTCCAATCTGTTGTTGCATATTCGGATAGGAGTTAGCAAACAGAGTGCGGTCGTACAGCCACCGGATTACTTAATCACTGTTTACTTACAGTTCGAGTACGGTAGCTTTATCATAGTGTTTCCTACGAAGTGAGCTACTGCGTAGTCTTCAAGACTACTACTCTCTATTCTGTCACAACATAATCGACAGCGGAATCGGAATCTACATCAGCATCGGACAGGATCACATACGTACAGTCCGAAGCCGAAAATTTAGCGTTTCTTCAATATGGGGGTGTCAACGTCACTGTGATTCCAGGTACGTCCCACGCTTCGGGCGGCCATGTATGCGCAATCGAATCGCACTCCGTCTCGTAGCACAATCAGGGCACTGGTTCGACTGGTCCAAAATGTGGCCCGAAGCGTCCCGAGTCCTCGCGAGGAACGGCACCTTTGCTATCTGGGTACGCTCTCTCCGTTATGCCCGCGTGCCAATTCTCATCACATACAGACCTACTCGGAGCTCTTTTTCCTGAGATACCCCACCCTGACGCCCCTATTGTCCCGTCTCTTCCAGGGCACGGACCCAAAGACTTCTGTCGGTCCCTACTTTCAACGACCCGGACGGACGATCCTCAAAGGTCACCTCGTTGCAGTACCAGATGCACGTACAATCATACCAGGTGCATTTAGTACGTTCTAGCGCATCTATTTCACAGGTGCGTCCTCTTTTTTCGTCGCTCCTCGCACGTTCTCCATCCGTTCACCGGGTCATTCAGACGCATACTACCCACACCTGCCTTCCTTCGCACCCAATTCTCATGTGCAAACGCATGACGTGGCGAAACGTTTATGGCTACGTCCGCACGTGCATTGCGCTGCAAACGTTTTTAGAACGTAACCCTGGGAACGTTCAACCCGATGCGGATCTGACGATGCGGTTTTGGAAGGCATTGATGCGGGGGACGACCAAGGCCGAGGTCGAGTGGCCATTGCCGATGATCTGGTGAGGAAGGCGTGAGCGTTGACCTGTAGGTGATTCTCTTTGAACGTATGGCCTTTTTTTTTGTCGGCCTTGCGCGTGCCCTTGTTTCAAGAGGGGCGTGGTCGATGTAGATATCCGTATGGTACGTACGGGCAAGTTGGGCAGTAATACTTTCGGCCATTTTCAATTGAAATAACACTTCAAAACAAACCGCTATCAAAGAAACCAAGGTCGTTTGACAAGAAATAGAACGCGACAAATGACGTGTAATGCGAATGGAGCATATGCTGTCGTCCCTCAGAAGGCTTGACGAGTGAGTAGGTTGCTGGCCATTGATCAAACGGAACACCCAAGAATACATATATTGAAGTGATTGTAATACAACTGGGCTGGAATAACCAACCAACGTAAATATGTAACATCCTATACCAATTGAAAGACGGGGCCGCTAGGGACCGATATGAACGTACACGATTCGCTGATTGAATGGTACCTTGCACCCATGTACAAAAAGACTTCTCATCGTCAAGTGTAGCGCCTCAGCTGCCCGACTCGGATCCAAATGCCCATCCTCGTCCTTCATGTGCTCGTAAAATGTCGATGTGATTCCGTCCGTCAGTGAATCATCCACCGCCCACATCGTTCCGATCACCGATGCGAACCCGGCAAACTGCATAGCCGCTGCGAGGTGAATCGCCTCGTCAGGACTGTCCTGGTCTCCAACCGTCGTATGACACGCCGACAGGTAAGCAAATTGCGCGTTCTCCAAGTCATACTCCGTGATCTTTTCGATCTTGAGCAACCCGTCGCCTAAACCGAATCCCGATTCGAACGGTCGCTTTTCGTTTGGGATTCCGTGGCATGCAAAGTGAGCCATGTGTGTTCTGTTGAGCTCTTCTCCGACCTTTTCGATTCGTGCCTCCTCGCCTTGAACCCGCGTCACTGTCGCGCTACATCCAACCCGTTTCTCAACATTCGACATCTCTGTCTCCACCGAGGTCAATTTATTCTCTCCTGGACATTCCGCTTGTCCGACGATAAGAAAACGACGTTGTTCGACGAGTTCACACATCCACATCTTCTGTCGAGCCCGGATGAGAGCGGAAAGGGTAGGCGTGTAGGAAGAAATGTAATAGTCCGAGAAGTTGAAATCTTCCTTCCTGTATGACCCTGCCGCATGCAGAGGGATGAGGGAAAATTCACCAGTAGGACACCACCAGACGCGCGAACCAGGGAGGCAACGACACTTTTTGAGAGCTTTGACGATCGGGGAAACGACGAAGTCCCAAAGTTCTCGTAAATAAGGTACAAATTGGCTCATAGGAACCTCATGGAATTTGGAAAGCCGTATGAGGGAACGAATGATCGATGATAGTTGGGCGACGCGGACAGAGGTGATTTGAAGAGGAATGTGGATGGGGCGTCTGTCATGTAGAAGAATGACGACATCGCAGCCGTACTGGCTAGCATTGACTATGAGCACTGGTCCGCAAGCAGCAGCCAGTCGGAGATCAGAGAATGATAGTGGCTGGAGGAAACGAGAGAGCCCAGGTAGTTTACGAATGTCAGCAATGACATCTTGCAACTGCTTGTTCAGATGAAACGCACGATCGTGCCGAGAATCGCAACCAGACAATCCATCAAGCGTACCGCGACTCAGCAAACCAGCCATCCTCGTGAACTTGTCTGCCAACTCGTTCCCCTTCTCTCCATACGTTCTCACATCGTCAAGAGGTGATCGGAGACGAAACAATTGTCTCCAGAATATCCCACGAGCCTGCTCCAGAAGCTCGACTGCCATGGAAGAGCCGGCGTAGCGAACACCTGCTGAAAATGCGTCTGTTGCCGTAGATTGGGTGAGTTGTTTGAGTTGCGAAAGATGTTGTGGTATAGATGGGAGGGTGGTGAGATAGCGACCAGCGAGTTGCATAAACGTTTGGTAGGCTAGGATCGTGGTGCTGTGATTGTGTTCTTCTGCAACCTGTATCCATTGGTTGGCACACTTGACATCCTTGAGGAATGCTGTATGACATGGGTCTGAGAGATGCGAATACAGGTTGAACACTTCTCCAAGGTCTTCCATGTTGCTCTTGTAGGTGAATCGAGCATGAAAGTAACACGCAAGGCCTCCGAGGGAGTCAGCACGGTCGGGATGCCCCTTCAGGCGAAGTTCGAGTGCGTTTTGTTCAAGGCTAAGTGCTTCATCCAAATCCGATAGCGTTCTATCGTTTTTGAACCGAGCATGGAGGCAACTTGCAATATTGCTGAGTGCAGCCGCTCGAAGAGGATGATTTCCGGGGCGAAGCTCTAATGCAGCACGTTGAAGAACAAGGGCTTCGTCCAGGTCAGCCAATTTTCCCAGTCGTTCGAAGCGGAGACGGAGACATTCTGAAATACCTCCGAGTGAGTCTGTTCGCCTAGGATGACCCTCGGGGCGAAGCCCCAATGCTGCACGTTGGAGGGTAAGCGCCTCTTCCACGTCTGCCAGATCTCTACGTAGCTTAAAACGGTCCCTGAGGTTCATAGAAAGGTTGCTCAGCACTGCATCTCGATAAGATGAAGGAAGTTCTAATGCAAGGAGCCTAAGAGCAATTGCCTCTTCCAAATCTTGCACTGCTCCAAGCCGGTGGTAACGGGTAGTGAGGTGAAAAGCAACATTGTGCAATGAATCGCCTCGCTCGGGATCCCCTGGAGGGCAAATTTCCAACACGCTACGTCCCAGTGAAACAGCCTCGTCGATGTCTGCCAGATTTCCAAGCTGCCTGAAACGCTTAGAGAGGCTTATTGCAAGGTTACGTAGGGAAAGTCCTCTGCCGTAGTGTCCCAGCGTACGAAGCTCCAACACCCTGCGTCCGTAGGCGATTGCTTCTTCCAAGTCGGGCAGTTCCCCGAGAAGGTCGAAACGTTTAATGAGGTAAAATGCAACCATATGCATTGCATAGTCTCGGTCGGGGTTGCCGTGCGGGCAATGTTCCAATGCGCGGCGTGCGAGACGGAGTGCCTCTTCCAGGTCAGTCGATTCTCCTTTTTCCTTGAATTGCTTGTAAAATGTTCCGGCACGTTGAAGCAGCGATGTGGCAGTTTTTTCTGGTGAATCCGTTGTTTACTGATCTCAGTGATACTCCCGAGTCAAATTTACTCACTTGAGCGGAACATTGCGGCGCAACTCGAGTGGGGTAGTATGCACGAGACGGATCGACGTAGTCCTGATTAAAGATTCCCTCAGCTCGAACCTAGGTACGTAGTCACCTAAATCGGCAGGACACACCTGCGACGAGGGAGACTTGAGGTTTCAACTAGGTCGACAGTGGGGGGTCTCACTCAACGACGAAGGTGAGAGGTGCGTTAGAGGAGCCCAGCGTCGACGACGAGCGCTCACCTCAGTTCCATACACGAGGCATTTGACGCCCGCATACCCATAACCAACGGATCGGGGTTTACCATAACGATCACGCAGAGCGTTCGTGTTTGTGGAGCATCATGCATCAGTTCGATTTTTGAACTTTAAATATGAGAAGGAACGTGATAACGGCCCTGCAGTCGCCACAACATTAAGTATACATGTAGAACAAAAAATAAGTTGAACATTGAAAAGAAATCACGTTATTGTTACTGATCAACAAAAGAATAGTAGCAGATTTATTCCGAATCGTTTGTACATTTGTACCGCAGTCTACTCGAACGACTACAGATTATTATACACAACGCTGAAAATCATTTTTGTCTTCATCTGTAGAATGGTTTAGTGCGAAAAGCTGGTAGCCGGTGGTAGCCGATGCTAGCCGAAGGTATCCTACCAGTCAGTACCAAAACCAATTCACAGATGTTGTCATCTCTTCCTCTGGACAATGTCCTCGCATATCAGCCGGCGTCTAGGAAACCAAGGGCAGCACGCATTAGGGGTGGAACAGCCCGCGAGACGATAGATAATAGCATGTAGAACAAGAAAAAAGAAGATATAAATCAATCCAGAAAAGAAGGGAAATACGCCGACACGCGGTCGTTTCAACTTTCTACTAGATGAGACGCAGCAAGGGTATAGGCACACGAGGCAAATAAGCAGAAGCAGATGATGTGGTAGGTGTCTGTGGGGCAAGATATAAATCTCGCTGCAGTGCCTTGAGTTCGAGCATGTTTCTAAAAAAAACAAGGCGCTGGACGAGCGCTTGCCCTGTTGGCACTGCACGTGAAAAGGAGAAGGAAAATTTTCAGGCTCGGAGATGCAGACGACATACTGGGTTTCTGGGACACCGACGCGTTGACGCCGTTAAGCTGTTTCCTGTAGGCGGATTGATAGGCGAAGAGGGTGCAAAGGTGCTCGCATGACGCTCCAGATGTGTACTGGAGCCTAATGTTTGTCTCGGATTTGATGGTCTGACGAGTCCGCCAGCGGTCGTTTTTGACGAACGATGACGACCTTGGCGAGGCTCTCGGCGAGTGTCTGGAGATAACCGATGAGAATGGGTGAGGAAACGGAGGATTTAAAAGGCGACTGGGGGGTGGTATGGGTAGAGGAGGAGGAGGCAAAGTCTGGCTTGGTTAGAGAGAAGATGAATGTGGGGTGCATGAGGGTCGGAGGGGCACGAGGCTTGATTTCAGCTACAATGCGGCGTTGGCACCATTTCTGTTACAACTTACAAGGCGGAGGGTTAATTGAAATGATAATCGGGCGTAAAGTGTCCAATATTCCTCCAACTCTCTTTCCTTCGAAGGCTTACATGCTCCCCTTTCTCTCCTCCTCCTCCTCCGCTATCGCTTGGGCATGTTGCGCGCATCCTTGCGCTCCCTTAACAGAGAAACCGACCTTGATGAATCTACCGTTAGCTCAGTCTGCTATTTCTCCTACTTCGTGCTGGCGCCTACCCTCATGCACATCAGAGTCCGGACAAGCCGGAAAAGAATCCTACTCTCCAGCCCTACACCATCAACCTCAACCACTCGTCTCACCCATTTCTTCGCGCGCTCGTACAGGTGCTCGGTGCGCTCAAGATCAAGAGCGAAGTCGACCCCACCCTCACGTTCCGCCGCTCTTGCAGGGAGGGCATTTGCGGCTCATGCGCCACGAGTAACGACGAACAAAACACTCTCGCCTGTCTCTGCCGCATCGACAGGAATGCGTTCAAGGACTCAAAGATATACTCTTCCCAATTATGCGCTCAATCACAGTGTACATCGTCAAGGACCTCGTCCTGGACCTCACCTACCTTCACAAACAGTACAAGTACATCAAACCGTACCTCCAAAACGGCAGCCCTCCCGAAACAGGTGAACTCTTATAGTCACTCATAGACCGCAAGAAAACTCGATGGTCTTTACGAATGTATTCTGTGCGTATGTCGTTCAACTAGTTATCGTCCTATTGGTCGAACCAAGACTGTGGTGCTCAGAGAAAGGAGTAACTACAGAACGAGATGAACATGTACAGGTGTTCACCATCTTCAACTGTTGGTCCTCTTTCATCTCACGCGACGCGCTTCTTACTCGTTTATTTAGGTTCACGAACACGTTACAAGGGCTCGAATCTAGCTGCGGCTATTGCGAAGATCAAGCTTCAAGCTCGAACTTGCGGCGGAGTAGGTGCTCCGGTACGTCCTGTGCTCCGGGTGGCCATGTATGCCCAACAGAATCACTCTCCATCTTGTAGCACAATCAGGCCAGGTTCGACTGGTCCAAAATGTGGCCCGAAGCACCCAGAGTCCTCGCCGAAAATGTTACTTTTGCGGTCTGGATGCGCCCACTGAGTCGCCTGTGCTTTCTTCAATTGCGCTGCCTTACCCACGCATACTACGACCAGCTGGACGTGGACGTGAAGTACGGCCAATACATAGTACGTACTTCGAGTGAAAACTTGGCACATCACAGTTCGTAACATCTCCCATAGGTGTACTTGAATAATGCTGAAGAATTTCCTCGTCGAAATACATGCATCGCTCATATACCTGGCGTCGTAGACAGGCTGTGATGTTATGGAGGCAATACAACTTCATCCGAGTAACAAAGTACAACGTGACCTCTACGGACCGATGAACGTACG
>JBBPMF010000896.1:0-15161 GCA_038090175.1 Austroboletus eburneus
GAAGGGTTACTTTTCCCATTGCCCAGTCTATGTCCGGATTTTGTTCCCTAAGCCAGTTCATTCCTAGGATGACGTTCTCCTTGCTGGCTGGGAGGAGATGGAATGTCTGACTTTTTATTACATTGCCAATGTGGAAGGTTATCGTTGTTCGGAATCGGATGAGTCCTGCTTGTTTTGTAGTCCCATCTGCATTGATAGCCCTGATGGGTCGTGCTATCCTTTCCATAGGTAGATTGTTCCTTTTAGCAAAGTCTAAGTTTATGAAGGAGCTAGTTGCTCCGCAGTCGATCAAGGCAGTGGTTTCGGCCGTGGTTCTTCTGGATATTTCAAGTGAGATAGGAACGAGTATTGATTTTGGGTCACTTGATACTAGTACAGAAGAAAAGTTAGGGGGGCAGAGAGCCGACTTCTGTCCCCTCTTTAAAAATCTGAAAAGCCTTTGTCTTTTAGTTCAATCTTTGTGACTGTTTCTTCATCCTCCTTCGGGTCTTCAAAACATTCTTTAAGTACCTGGAGTACTTCTTTTTCGTCTACCTGTTTTTCTCCCAGTTGTTTCACATATTCATCGATGGGTCCTTTCTTTGTCTCGATGGTTTGGACCCTGGTTGGGTTTCTAGGAGGGCGTGGTGGTGGGTTTCCTCTTTTCGGATGATTTCTAGTGGAGCATCCAACTTTATAACAGATGAAGCACCTGTTTTCCCTGATGTGGCGAGCTCTTTTGGTGGGGGACAGCATTCATCTTCCTAGAGCAGTGGTTTGAAGGGCATCCACATCCATAGCATTTGGATCTCGGTTGTTGTTCCATCCATAGTCCGTCCTTCCTTTCCGGATATCTCTTATCTGATCCTGTTGTTGGGCGAAAGCTGCCGCTTTTTCCGACCATTCCTTCCAAGATCCTGGTTCCTTTTCCATTCCTAGGACTCTTTCTGTAAGGTCTGGGTCTAGTCCTTTCATATAACATTCAATTAGTGCATTTTGATCCGAGATTCCGGCTTTTGATACAAGGAGTTGGAAGTCTGTGTTGAATTTATTGAGGGAATCTAACCCTTTCCCTTTCATCGTGATCTGGTGTAGTTTTCATCGAGAGTCAGCAGCAGTGTGCTTGTCTGAGAAAATTTCCAAAAACTCATCTTTGAAATCGTTCCAGGTGGCTTTGTCCGGAGCAACATTTCCAGAGTCGAAGTTCTCATAGGCAGCTTCTGCGAACTGCTTTCCTCGCCCTTTTGACATCCTGTTGAGGGCGGTATAAATCTTCTTTAAATCGTCATACTTATCCTTATTCATAAGGAAGTATGCATCCATGGCTCTGATCCAGAATTTGGCATCAGATGCTTCTCCAGAGAACTCTTCTGGGAGTCCAGCTTTAAGTTCGGCCATTTCCGAGTGGTCCGGATAGGGGAGGGGATTAATCTGAGGGGTGGGGGTGTTATGGGACGAGGAGAACGGAGTTCTTCGAGACAAATGAGATCTTGATGGAGGAGGAGGGTTTCCACTTTGAGCAAAGTGTGGTTGGTTCCTTCTGATGGTCTCAGAGATGGATTCAAGTCTTGATCATTCTCTTCTGTCTGTTTCGTCCTCAGAGTCCTCTTGAGGAGGGCTTTCCCTGTATCCATACGAAATGGTGGGCAGCTAGAGGGGGGGGCCTTGCTGCGTAATAGCAGAGGTATGGGGAGAGCTAGATCTTTTGTTATGCGTGCGCAACGTCCAGTCTCAGTGTGTCCTCAAAGGCGACACAATGTCCTATAGAAATCCAAAGGGGTTCTCTGCTGAGACTCAAGACTCAGGCAGGATGAGACTAAACACTGCGTATAATTGCACAGATCTAGCTAGGGAATGTACATGGCAACTATGGGCTACTTATACAATCTGGAACCATCTCGGAACGGAAGAATGATGGTTGGGACATATGGTTTGCTACAACGGCCTCGTGAAGTCAGTGATAAGAATGGGATGATACAGTTGCTGAAGGAGAGGCGAAAGGAGGAGCGGAGGTCCATGACAAAAACAGTTCTGACAGCACATGGCAAAAGTTACAAAAGGGGGAGAAGAGACGAACAGGGTGAGTCAAGAATAGGAATCTCCATATGTCCATATGGGGTATAGTCTTCGGGAAACAGAGTCCAGTAGCATTCTGGGGGTAGTCCATCTTTCGGTGTCCATTCTGATAAAGTGGTGAAGAGTTCCGATGGTTCCGGAATTCCGGAACCTTCGGAAGTGCGGGAAGATAGTTCAGAAGCATCAGAACCACGGGAATCAGTTCCGGAACCTTCGGAACTGTGGATGCTTGTAACAAATCTTGGAGTAGATTTTAGCACAGCTCGGAGCATTGAGAAGGTCAGAAATGTGGGAAAGTGGATAGCAGTCTTTCTTTGCAATTTTGTTCAGGCCTCTGAAGTCAATGCAAAGACGGAGGGAACCATCCTTTTTGTGGACTAAGAGGACTGGAGCTGCGTGAGCAGAGGAAGAGGGTCAAATGAAACCAATGGAGAGGTGTTTGTCAAGGAAGGCATGAAGGGACTCTAACTTGGACTGGGAGAGGGAGTAGGTGGTACTGAGGGGAGGCGAGGTATCTTCTTCCAAATTGATCTTCAAATTGTGTTCTTGGTGAGGGGCAAGAGTGTCAGCTCACTGCTTACTGAACACATCAGAAAAGTCGTGATAGTCTAGAGGAACTCCAGAGAGATTGATTTTTTCAGGAGGTTGAGATGCTGAGGCTCAGAGATCACCTTCTCAAGGATGAAGCTGCAGGCTAAATTGAACAGAACCCTATAGGCGACAAGCCAACGCAAACGCCAGAGCGTTGATGAGTGTGATTGGTGGTGCCTTGCAGTTAGAGAATCTTGGTGTATCAGAGGTGGGAGGAATGACCACAGGTGGTGAAATCTTAGGTGTTGAGGGTGTGCTCAGGGGTGCCAGACTGGACTGCTGAGTAGAATGGAAAGAGATACTGCTTGTAACCAATCAATCAATGGATTGAAGCAGGTAAGCCAGTTGTGTTATAGAACTAAGGAAGAGGAGTCATCTAGCAGAGTGATGTAGAATGTTGTTGGAGTGATATCACCAGAGGAAAAAAGAATGGAGAGGTTGAGAGCCTGAGTAACTGTCGAGTTTGAGGTGCCATGGAATAGATGGAGGAGAAGAGGTTGAACCATATAGATGAACAGGTTATATTAAGACGTATCTATAAAACAATTGGAGGATCCAGAGTCTACAAGCACTGGGAAAGGAAAGATATCATGAGAGGCTAAAGAAATGGAAGACATAAGTGATCGAGGGTCAGAAAGAGCAGACGTGTTGAGATGGATCTCCTTGGGTGCACATACAGTGTCAATGTGACCATCCAGCTATGCGGAGCTTCGGAGATTGTGCTCTATTTTTTTTGCCTTGGTGGAGGCCTCCGGTTTAGCTTCCAGAGTTGGTTTTGCAGCACGTGCTTTGAATGCCCAAGAAGTGGACTTGGAGCAATTCTTCATGACATGACCACTTTGGCCACAGAACATGCAGAGGTTATTGTCAAAGCATCATTTTCATTCAGCAGCAGTCAGCTTACTGTCCTTACTGAGCTTTGATGAGAGGTTGGGTTTTGGCAGAGAGGTGCGGGAGGAGTCAGAGGTGGGGGATATAGTGGTGGACTTGCCCTTATAATTGTTGGGTTTATTACTGCTGGACTTGTTGTCAGATGAAGGCTTATTATTGGAGGACATTTTCTGGGGGCCGGAAGGCTTCTGTTGGTGACTGACTTCGGACTTGTGCTCCCAATAACATGTGTCAATAGACTGTGCCAGATGTCAGAGGTCAGCAAGGGTGTCAGGCTTGCCAATGTGGGAGACTTTGTCCTTGATCCGGTCCAGAAGACCATTGTAGAAGTGGTGCCAAAGAGCACCACTACCATAGTTCCAGACTTGAGAAGTGAGCCAGTTGAATTCCACCATGTATTTGTTAATACATTGGGTGTCCTTCATCATCAGATTGTCTAATTGGTGTTCTGCATCTCTGACTGGATCATGTGGGCCAAAATTTTCCTTCAACTTGAGTATGAAGTCCCTATAGCTATCCATCCATACTGGACGGATGTTGGGATTTCTGATGTTGAGGAGGTTGGGTTCAAACCAGTTGAGGGCCATGCCTTTCAGATATGACTGTGCATATGAGACTTTGGTGTGATCAGTCCAGAAGACCCTAGGACAGTCCTGAAAGTTGAGTTCACATTGGACCAGGAAAGTTCAGAGTTTCTGTGGCTCCATACCATTGAACTGGTCACATTCGCAAACCTTGGTGCACTGACTACCAGAGTCTTCAGAGCGACAGTTGTTGGAGTGGAAGAGCCCACAAATAGTGTTGGCCAGATTGGCCAGAATGTTCGCAGGGTCATTGTTGTCACTACTATAATCATCCGGATCATTGCCAGGATTCCTGCCAGGGCCAGGTGGGCCAGGTGGTCCTGGAGGGTCACCAGGGAAATCATCATTGTTCCAGTATCTCAAGTTGGGGTCTGTGTTGTTGGAGCTGTCGTCACTGGAGTCATTCCTTTGAGGAGGAGATTGACAAGGAGGTGGCGACATCCGATAGTCACCCAGAACTGCTATCTCTGGTAACTCATCATCCTCAGGGATTTCCTCAATGCGTGCACAGAATGGAGGAGTGCGGATGCAAGGAGCTGGGCAACAGTTGGAGAAACTCCGGAATTTAACTTGTGGAGAGTTATGAGGACAGAAGGGAGTGTATGGGTTTGCCTGAGCAGCTGCTTCTCGTTCTTGTTCATGACGCAAATGGGAATGGGTCTGCATTGTGTGAGTAGACATAAGTGATTGTTGAAAGTTATGGGAAGAAAAGGGATGTGAGATGTGAGGAACTTGAGACAAGTTCGAGTTTGAATATACTGTTAAATCCAGTCCTGCGGAGGTCCGGGTACTAATCTCCGGAGTGCCGGACATGTACAGTTTGGAAAGTGACTTTGACTTCACCTTATGTGGTGTGCCCTTGTTCAAGTCCACTATTGCTAATTTATGAGAGGGTTGGAAGCTGGAGGGTTGAAGGGTTAGAGGTAAGTCATCTAGACTCAGGCAAGAGAATGCTGATACAAGATCAATGGCGGAGGAGTAAAGTGGGTGATTAAATTGATATTCAAACTGAGGTCTAAGCTATGGGTACATGGGTTTATATATGGAGGTTGGAGTTCTGAAGAAGGAAAAGCTAGGGTCGTGCAGAGAATACAAAGGAACTGCTACTGTGCTGGCAAGTCACACAGCTGGGGCTGTGCTTCCTTGTCTGAGCACAACAGTGTAGAATGGAGGCTAACTAAATAGTGAACAAGGAAGTATAAGAAAGTAATGTAAGTATAACATACAGGGAAAGAACATAGGATCGGATATGGAGGGAAGAATGAGAGGCCGGGGAAGACTTAGCGATGGAATGTTTCAACTCTGGAGTAAGATCACTGGAGGCAGTTGTACAGTCTCAGAGATGGCCAGAGGGGACTTGGTCGAAATCTGGGATATGACACTCATTGCATGTACCAAAGGACCTTGATCCTCATTGTTCAAGCCCTGCTTGGGTCTCATTCTTTTACCATCATCTTTTCATTCCTGCTTACCTATTTAACATAACTCATCTGCAGCTGTATTACCTATCTTTATCTGATGCCATCGCATCCACTCCATAGTGACTCAGCTTCTTCATGATTCCATCGCTTTTTATCACTGACTCACTTTCTTTCTTTGACCTACCCTTAACCAATTGGCTTGCATATATAAACCTTCAGTACTCAGGTGTATTCACTATCTTTGACCTCCTGCAATCTTCCTACAGTAGTATCTTGGTTGCCCTTGGTCCCTCAGTCCTCATCCTACTGTTGTGTGGATGCTCCCTTCATACCCTCTATCCATTGCTAGTCCTGTGATGTCCCTAGACCCGTTGATCTCACGATCCTCAATGGTCCTTAGAACCTCTGTCAAGGAAGACCCTTGAACAGACCCCTTGGTCCGTCGTTAGTCCTACAATGGTCTCTAGTACCCCTGCCCAGGAACCCCCTCATCAGGCCCCCTCATCCTGTCTGCTGTATAGCAACAGTAAGTCCTCGAACCTCTGCAGGCCTATGCTTGACCTAGTCAAGTGTAACAAATTCCCCATGGAAATGGGAGGAAGAAGAACAGAAAGCATTCAAGGATATGAAACAAATATTCTCCATCTCTCAAGTTCTGAAACAACCTGAACCAGAGTGTCCCAACTATGTTAAGACCAATGTGTCTCTTCTAGCCACAGGAGGGGTACTTATGCAGAAAGACCACAATGGGGATATACACCCATGTGCCTACTGATCCACCACCCTCTCCAGTGCTAAACAAAACTATGGCATCTATAACTGAGAACTCCTCACAGTTATTCATGCCCTGGAAGATTGGCACCATCATGTGTTAGGGGCTCCTCATGTGGTCCAGATCCTCACAGACCACAAAAGCCTCACTTACTTTCAAGTCCCCCATCAACTCTCTTGACAACATGCCTGATGGCAGATGTTCCTACAAGACTTTGATCTTGCAATCATGCATATACCTGGTACACAAATGGCATCAGTAGATGCTCTCTCTTGAAGAGACAAGATTTCTATGGACATGGATAATGACAAAATGATCCTTCTATCTGAAAAGCCATTGACCTAGCACTTACAGAAAAGATCTCCCAATCAACCTCCTCCAATCCTTTCATTCTTACTGCCCTTGAATGCATGTACACCAATACACCCCCCTTACCAAACTATCAGATTGGACCTTTGAAAATGGAAAAGTCCATTTCCAAGAATGACTGTTTATCCCTGAGGAAGCTCAACAAAAACTTGTCCATGATCTACACTACTCACCCACCATGGATCATATGGGACACTTCTGAACTCTTGCCACTCTTGAAAAAGACTTCTGGTGGCCAGGAATGTCCACTTTTTTATGTCAGTTTATCACAGGATGTGCAACTTGTCAAGCACATAAGGTTAACACACACCCCATCTCCTTCCCTGATGCCTATTGCCTCTTCAACTCTCCTCCCCTTCCAACAAATCTCCATAGATCTAATCTCTGGTCTTCTGTCATATCCCAGATTCTTGCTAAGTCCCCTCTGCTCCTCTGTGTGCATTACCTCTGCTTCTCCATTCCTATGTTCTCCACTACTCCATATCTGCTTTTCTCTTTGGTTCATGTATGTTATGTTACATTTTCCTTTGTTCTCTTCATAGTATAGTCTCCATTCCATCACTGCAGTGCTCAGGGTAAGGAGAACAGCTCTGGCTGTGTGACTGACCGGCACAGCAGCAGTACTTAGCTTCCTCTGACCCTCTGACCCTGACTTTACTACATTTGGACTTTGACCTCTGTATATAAATCCACTGTATTATGTCCTAGCTCTTCAATTTGAATACCAACTTAGTTCTGTCCTTTGTTCTCTCCTCTGTTATTGAGCTTGTCAATGAGTTCTCTTGCTTGAGTCTTGATGACTCTCCTCTGACCTATTATGCTTGACATGGTCAAGCATAGGCCTGCAGAAGTTCAAGGGCTTACTGTCGCATACAGCAGACAGGATGAGAGGGCCTGATGAGGGGGTTCCTTGACAGGGAGGCTAAGGCCATCATAGAACTAACGACAGGTCGAAGGGGGTCTGCTCAAGGGTCTTCCTTGGCAGAGGTTCTGGGGACCATTGGGGACTGAGGGATCAACAGGTCTAGGGACATCACAGGGCTAGTGACAGATTGAGGGTTCGAGGGGAGCATCCACTCAACAGTAGGACAAGGACTGGAGGACCTGAGAGCAACTCCAAGATACTAGGTAAATTGCAGGAGGTCTAAAATGGGAAATACACCTGAGTATTAAGGGTTTATATATGCAAGCCAAGTGGTTAAGGGTAGGTAAAGGAAGAAGGTGAGTCAGTGATGGAAAGTGATGGAATCACGAAGAAGCTGAGTCACTATGGAGTGGATGCAATGGCATTGGATAAAGGTTGGTAATACAGCTACAGATGAGTCACGCTAAATAAGTAAGCAGTAATGGGAAAGCAACAGTAAAAGAAAAGGATCCAAGTGGGCTCAAACAGCGAGGGTCAAGGTCCTTTGGTGTACATGGTAAGTAGTTATAGAGAAAAGAAAAGAGGGGCCCAACAAATCATAATATTGTCCCCATTGTATAGATGAGACTGTGACAAAACCTTAGTAATTACCTTGACAAGATCCAGTCTCATTGTCATCAGCTTCAGCACTGACAAAGAACTCATAGTCATTCACTGCCGGCGGAGAGGGGGGGGAGTGGGGACCCGACAAGAGATCTGAACATTGGGGTATTGTCCCTGTGGGATAGGATGGCCACAGCGCGAAGAGGAAGAGTGCGAGGACTGAGGGGACTGGTGTGTAGATGAGTCCAATGAGGAAGAGGGTATAAATGTGTGAGGAGTGCACAGGCACATGGGACATGCACACTGAGGCTGTCCCAGGGACTGCCTGTGGCAGATAGGACATTGATAGAAAGGGCAAAGTGGGTGGCAATGCCCAAGGTGCCAGCATTGGCAACATGCGTCATGATAGTGAGGGTGATTGGGGGGAAGGGACCATACTCCTTGGTTACTGGCCCAGTAGTCATCAGCACGATCAAGGGCAGCAACTTCTTGGGCAGAGAGTGGTTCAGAGAATGCAAATGGGGTGGAGACATGGTCATTGCCAGTAGCAGCAAGGTTTCGGAGATATCGATTGATGTCGATAATGAAGTCGGTCATGTCCAACTGGTGCATTAGTTGGATGAGGTCATGTTCCAGGGTCTGGTGGAGATGACAGATGTGGAGATTGGCCAGTGCTTGCATGGCAGAGGCGGTGGGGGTGGCAGTGGAGACAGCAATGCAGAGTTTGTCAAGAAAAGACAGTATATGAGAGCGAAGGGGGAGTGGGGTTCCATGTGGGTGCCAAGTGCCATGGCAAGACTGGAGTCTCGGAGTTCAGTGGCAATTGTGGTGGTGAGGTCATCATCAAGGGGGGTGGGGTGGTTTGGTAGGGCAGCGAGTGGGATAGACAACAGGAGGCATGTGGGACAGTTGGAGATCCATTGGGTGAGGGGAATGGGTATAGTAGTGGGAACAAGGGGTTCGGGGTGGGTCCAGCTAAAGCTGGGCCAAGCAGATGGAATGCCTTCCATGTCGTTACAAAGGTGTTGGATCAGAGAGGGGAGAGGCATGGGGATAGGTGTGTTGTTGAGTTCAAGAGGGTTGTTGGCGGGGGTGGTGGTAGACCAGCCAGCTTTGGCAACATTGGAGGAAACATCACTGGGAGCAGGAGAGGTTGTGGAGAGGGTGATGGATATGATTGTGAGGGGTGTGGTTTGATTGGAGATGGAAGAAATTGAGTGACAACATTTATAGTCATTGAGGAGGGAACCAGAGTTCCGTAGGTTCTGTTCAGGTTCCCAGGAATCTTCCTCAGTGATATATCCCTTCCATTGGATCAGGAAGGAATGGGAGGGCAGAGGTCCACGATGGCAGATGATCTTTTCAATTTCATATTTTTTGTATCCATCAAAAAGATTGGGCAGTGGGGAGGGGTAGTTCGGCCCGTGAATGGGGTTTTCACAGTAGGGTAATAGAAGGGACGCATGGAATACTGGGTGGATTTTCCACAATCATGGGAGGCACAGCTCATAGGTGATGGGAGATAGCACCTTAACAATGGTAAATGGTCCTTCGCATTTTGGGGCAAACTTCAGATTGACAACAGAGCATTTGAGGTTCCTGGCCTCAAGCCCGACTTTGGATCCCTTGATGAAAGGGGTGAAGGAGCAGTGGTTTTGTGATGCCATAATCTGGCAGGTGAGTTTGTGTGCAGTGAGGGCTTCATTGTGAGTGGCGACGAGGGATTTGAGGCAGTCCTCAATTGTGGAAATGTTGGAGTTGGTGATGACTGAGGGAAGGGCATGGGGTTCATATCCCAGCATGAGATAGAACGGGGTCTGTCCAGTGACAGAGTGGGATCAGTGATTGTGAGCAAACTCTGCATGGGAAATGAGTTCAGATCATGTGGTAGGGTTACTTCTGCAGAAGATGTGGAGGTAGGTCTTGACTTCTTGGTTAACCTATTCGGTTTTGCCATCAGTCTGGGGGTGGTATGTGGTGGAGAGTGCGAGGGAATAGTTGAGAGCTTGTCCCAATGCTTTGGCAAAGGCAGAGGCAAACTGAGGGCCTTGGTCAGAGATGATTCTGTCATAGAGACCAAATTGGAGGAAGACTTTGTGAAAAAAGAGGGCTGCAACCCCTTCGGCAGTGATGGTTTTCTTAGTTGGGCATAAAATTACCCCCTTAGTAAGGCCATGGTCAACCACGACCAAGAGAGTATCAAAGCCTGAGGACTTGGGGAGGTCAGTGATCAGATTACACAAGATCTGCTGTAAGGGGTGGGTGCAGGTGGATCGGATGGAGGTGAGCAGAGGAACAGTGGGGTGGGTATTGGCCTTGTGTTGCTGACATGAGGCACAACCTTCGACATATTTTCATACATGTTGGGCAAGGCCCAGCCACCAGAACTCAGCAGCAACAAGCTGGCAAGTTTTGAGATAACCAGGGTGACCAGTGGTCTCATGGTCATGGCAGTGCTGGAGGATGGAGCGCCAGAGGGATTCATTGGGGGAAATATAGACACATCCTGGAAAAGTAAGGATGTTGTCTTTGTATTGCCAATCGGAGAATCAAGATCGAAAGGTGGGGGGAATGGTTCCATCAAGGGATTGGAGGGCCTTGAGGACAAAAGGATCTGTCTTGGAATGAGACAAGATGTGCTCTTGGAGTATGGCATCAATGATGTTGACAAATAGGGAGGGGGATTTGTTGCCAACAACCAGGATGTTTCTTCGTCGGTACCTTCATAGCCGGACCACCGGACTAAATACAGGATTTTGCAATTCTTTCGTCTGCGGTCCATTTTGGAGTCAAGGATCTCAGCGATCTCGTACTCGGGTTCACCGTCAACTTCTACTGGAGGTGGCGGAGGTTGAATGCAATTTGGAATGGTGTTTGGAAACGCAGGTTCTAGTTGTGAGACATGAAAGACCGGATGTATGGCCTTCATAGAGTCGGGTAGTCGTAGGGTGAAAGAGAGGGAACCAGCTTGGGCGATGATGGGATATGGACCTAGATTCTTCTCGGAGAGCTTTTTAGATGGTCGAGTAGAATTGAAGTACTTAGCCTTAATGAAAACCTGATCTCTGACTTTGAAGTCCGGAGGAGGAGTCTGCTTGGCGTCGGCCGATCCTTGGTATTGCTGTTGGGCTGTGGCTATCTTTTTGCGTAGGAATTCATGGGAAGAATCAAGATCTACCGAATATTCTCTGGCGCGAGCAGACGTCAAATCATGTTCAGGGTGGACGGAGATGTTTGGATGATAACCCTTGTTGGCGAAGAAGGGAGAGACACTGGTGGAAGCGTTCGGAGCATTGTCATAGGCAAACTCCGCGAGAGGCAGGAGTTCGGACCAGTTGTCTTGTTGGTAGTTGCAGTAGACCCAAAGGTATTGTTCCAATGTCTGGTTCATTCGCTCGGTCTGTCCGTCACCTTCTGGATGATATCCTGAAGTGAAGTGGAGCTTGATGTCAAGTGCTTTGCCTAGAGATCGGAAGAAGTGGGAGACGAATTCGGAGCCTCGATCAGAGGTGATGTGAGAGGGTACTCCATGCTTGGAGAAGACGTGGAGGAGGAAGAGCTTGGCCAACTCCGGAGATGTTATCTTGTCATCAGTCGGAATGAAGATACATTGTTTGGATAGGCGGTCGACTACGACTAGGATGGCTGTATGTCCGGAGGAGGTTGGGAGTTGCTTAATGAAATCCATGAAGATTGAATTCCACGGTTTCTCGGGGATCAGGAGCTGTTTGAGAAGACCATAGGGCTTGTGATGAGGAACCTTTGCACGGGCACAGGCTGTACAAGAAGCGACGTACTCCTTGACAAATGTCCGGATGCCTGGCCAAGTGTATTCGCGACGGATTAGTTCCAAGGTGCGATTTTGCCCAAAATGGCCGGAGATGGGGTGGTCGTGCTTAAACTGGAGGACGTGAAGCCGGAGGTCATCAATGTCGTGGATATATATACAACCATCGAGACGGAGGAAGCCATCAGCGTCCACGGTCCAGCGGGACGGGGTAGAATTGGATAAATGATCCAAAGGGGAGAGGTGGATAGCAGCTAGCGGGTCCGAAGGAAGACTGGTGAGGATGTCGCTGTGGAGATTTTTGAGGGTGCTAGCCCGGAGGACCGGGTAAGCAAGGTAGGTAGCTCGTAGGGACGCAGCGAGTTGCTCTTGGGTAAATACCGGTCGGAAGTTGTGTGGGTTTACGCGAGCATAGTCCTTATCCCCCTCTTTGGGATAGACGTCCCAGCGTCTAGTGAGGGCATCAGGCTTCTCGCCAAGGCGGCCAGGGCGGAACCGGACCACCATGTTGAACTGCGACAGATATTCGGACCAATGGGCTTGCTGCCAGATGAGGAGTTTAGTTGTGGCAAAATACTCGAGATTCTTGTGGTCGGTGACCACATCAACGGGGGTACCGGAACCTTTGAGGTAATGATGCCAAGATCGGAACGCTTCATGAATTGCCAAAAGCTCCTTATCATGGGTATCGTAATTCAACTCCGGGGACGTCATTGTGTGGGAGTAATAGGCCAGCAGTCATATCTCATCGTCCAGACATTTGATGGAGAGAATGCCAGTGATGGCGTAGTCAGAGGCATCAGTCTCAACAATGATAGGAGCATCTGGAGTCCAGTGAGTAAGGATAGGAGCAGAGGTAAAAGCGGTTTTCAAAGTGTTGAAGGTGGAGCGACAGGCGTCGGTGAATTGCCAAGGAACTCCTTTGCGGGTAAGGCGAGTAAGGGGAACGACGATATCAGAGTAGTTGTGAATGAAACATCTGTAGAAGTTGGCAAAGCCCAAGAATGATTGAATGTCCTTGACTTTCTGAGGCTCAGGCCAGTCGAGAATCAACTGAACCTTATCCGGAGCCATCATAAGTCTGGATGGAGACATCCGGTAACCAAGGTACTCAGTTGAGTCCGTATGAAACTCACATTTCTCGGGTTTTGCATAGAGGCCATGCTTCCGGAGATGGCGGAGAACTTCCTTGACATGCTCTTTGTGAGAAGACATGTCTTCAGAGAAAACAAGGATATTGTTGAGGTAGACGATCACACAGACGTCAAGCAGATCAGCAAAGATGGTATTAACAAATCATTGGAATGCCACTAGGGCATTTGTAAGACTGAACAGCATAACTAACCATTCATATGAGCCATATTGGGTATGGAAGGCTGTTTTCCATTCATCACCCTCGGCAATGCGGACCAGATGGTACGCATGCCGGAGGTCAATCTTGGAGTAGACTTTAGTGCAGCTTTGGGCGTTGAGAAGGTCGGAAATGCGGGGAAGTGGATAGCAGTCTTTCTTTGTAATCTTGTTCAGGCCTCTAAAGTCAACGCAAAGACGGAGGGAACCATCCTTCTTGCGGACGAAGAGGACCGGAGCTGCGTGAGTGGAGGAAGAAGGTCGGATGAAACTGATGGAGAGGTGTTCATCAAGGAAGGCATGGAGGGACTCTAACTTGGACTGGGAGAGGGAGTAGGTGGTACCGAGGGGAGGCGAGGTACCTTCTTCCAAATCAATCTTCAAATTGTGTTCTCTGTGAGGGGCAAGAGTGTCAGCTCGCTGCTTACTGAACATGTCGGAGAAGTCATGATAGTCTGGAGGAACTCCAGAGAGATCGATTTCTTCAGGAGGCTGGGTTGCTGAGGCTTGGAGATCACCTTCCTGAGGACGAAGCTGCAGGCTAAATTGAACAGAACCCTGTAGGCGACAAGCCAATGCAAACACCAGAGCATTGATGAGTGCGATCGGCGGTCCCTTGCGGTCAGAGAATCTTGGTGTATCAGAGGTGGGAGGGACAACCGGAGGTGGTGAAACCTTAGGTGTCGAGGGTGAGCTCGGGGGTGCCGGACTGGACTGTTGAGTAGAATGGAAAGAGATACTGCTTGTAACCCAGTCAATCAATGGATTGAAGCGGGTAAGCCAGTTGTGTCCTAGAACTAAGGAACAGGAGCCATCTAGCGGAGTGATGTAGAATGTCGTCAGAGTGATATCACCAGAGGGAAAGAGAATGGAGAGTTCGAGAACCTGAGTAATTGTCGAGTTTGAGGTGCCATCGAATAGACAGAGGAGAAGAGGTTGAACCGTATAGGTGGACAGGTTATGTTTGTTCACAAAGGACGTATCTATAAAACAATCGGAGGATCCAGAGTCTACAAGCGCTGGGAAAGGAGAGATATCATGAGAGACTAAAGAAACGGATGGCATAAGTGACTGAGGGTCAGAAACAGCAGACACGTTGAGATGGATCTCCTTGGGTGCACATATGGTGTCAATGCGACCATCCGGCTGTGCAGAGCTTTGGAGGTCGCGCTCTATTTTTTCGCCTCTGTGGAGGCCTCCGGTTTAGCTTCCAGAGTTGGTTTAGTGGCACGCGCTTTGGATGCCCGAGAAGTGGACTTGGGGCAATCCTTTGCGACATGACCACTTTGGCCACAGAACATACAGAGATTGTTGTCGAAGTGTCGTTTTCATTCAGCAGCGGTCAGCTTACCGTCCTTACTGAGCTTCGACGAGAGGTCGGGTTTTGGCGGAGAGGTGCGGGGGGAGTCGGAGGTGGGGGATGTAGTGGCAGACTTGCCCTTATGGTTGTTGGGTTTATTACCGCCGGACTTGTTGTCAGATGAAGGCTTGTTATCAGAGGACGTTTTCTGGGGGCCTGAAGGCTTCTGTTGGCAACTGACTTCGGACTTGCGCTCCCAATAACATGCGTTGATAGACTGCGCAAGACGTCGGAGGTCGGCAAGGGTGTCGGGCTTGCCAACGCAGGAGACTTCGTCCTTGATCCGGTCCGGAAGACCATTATAGAAGTGGTGCCGAAGAGCACTGCTACCATAGTCCCAGACTTGAGAAGTGAGCCGGTTGAATTCCACCATGTATTTGTTAATACGTTGGGTGTCCTTCATCGTCAGATTGTCTAATTGGTGTTCTGCATCTCCGACTGGGTCATGTGGGCCAAAATTTTCCTTCAACTCGAGTATGAAGTCCCTATAGCTATCCATCCATACCGGACGGG
>JBBPMF010000897.1:0-15143 GCA_038090175.1 Austroboletus eburneus
CCACTCATTAGCCGCTCAGCAGGCAATCAGCATGTATTCAGCAGATGCTCGGGCAGGCACTTACTACCACTCAGTACTCAGTAGCACATGAGCAGAGATAAGGTATTATACAGATTATTCCTATCAAATAAATTGTTACAAGTTATTTAATAGCCATTTCTTAGCAGTATCCCTGCTGGATGCCATCACTTTCTTTGTCGCCTTGTGGTACTTCAGCTTGTTGCACCATTCTGCAGCAGAATGGTAAGGGGGGAGACCAGTACCATGGTAATTGCAAATTTCTTTAAGGTGCTTTTGAAACCATGCTTCGTCATCCACAGACCAATACCCAACATTTAGTCCACATATTTCCCATGTGGACTGCTTAGGCCACCACGAAACGTCAGATGTTTGTTCACCCTGAGAAAAATCTCGCTGGCCTGAATGAAGATCAATGTCAAGTTTGAGATGGAGTCACAGGAAGTCGACTCACTGGTAGAGATCTTGTACACACCACATATGACGAATTCATTATTCAGATCCAAGTCATCATCCCAAAAGTGTTCCTCCCTAATTTTCATTGTGGTACCATATCTGAAAACATCTTCTGAGGGGCCGCCACATACAAGCAAGTCCATACAGCCACCAAGGGAATCACACGCCAGATGTGTGATGATGTCACCTTTCATCAAGGCAGCCCTGCCATAGCTCCATCATAATAAGCAGTCCCTCTTGTCAAGGTAAGAGTTGTAGTTGGACGGGAGGGGTTGATAATGGAAAGGGACAAAACCAAGTCCCATAGGATGCTTGACATAGGGTACTACAGGTTGTGGCACAGTTTCCAATACAATTCACGTATTAAAGTGAATGCCTCTCAATGCAAGCTGCAATGCAATGTTTCGGAGGTCAGGGCCAAACTGAGCTTGGATTGTCTGCAAGACTGCAACAGGATCGTCAAGAGAGATGGCAAAACAAGGTTTTGTGACTGCCTGGTAAACGCGGATGATGTAGCATGTGGCCGTGGAGCGATCCCCATTCAGTGTGGTCCTTGTTCCCTGCCACTGCTCAACAATTATGTGGCCGGATTTGTATTGGCTTGCCAGACTGTCATCCAGCATGTCACAAATGTCAGAATTGGGAGGTTGACCACTGATGAGCAACTCCAGAAATACTGTGGCTGCATTGTGGAGGGTGCTTGACATCGCAGAGGGTGCTCGACCTTCGCAGATTTTCACCACAAGTTCAGAGAGAGTATTGGAGGAGGGCGTCAAAAGGCGTGTGGAAGAAGAATGCACGAACCCATAATGCTGCTGTAGGACATCATCCAAAGTGGGAAATTTCGAGAACTCAGACTCAGGAACATCGTCACCAACAAAGGTCGCAGCTTTATGAGATGAAGGGTTGGGTAGTGGCACATTATAAGATTCCATAGGTGCACGCTGACTGCCCTTGTCATCGAAGTCAACATCAGAAATGTCTGGTACTGGCAAATCAGCAGAGTCGAACTCAGTACACAAGTCCCATTCATCTCTGAAAGGGTCGTAACACTTCCGGCCACCTGGGTAGGACATCCAGATTTGAGATGCCACTGCATGACTTATATTTGTGTGAAGCCAGAAGTTGTTTACCAATATCCATTGAAAGACTGTTGCTCCTTTCCACCTAGGTAGCTGACCATCAGTGGCATTTTGTGCACACTTCTTGTGTGCCATTTTCTTCTTCAGATACTCATGCACCTCTTTTTCTTTGTTGGCTATCTCCTGGCGGGCAAAAAAGTCCTTCCAGGTTTTCCCTTTTCTCTGGCAAGATCCACGAACGGGGGGAGGAGGCTGAGGAACGGATTGACGAACAGACTTGTCCCATTCAGCAGTAATAGCCAGTTTGATAGCACGCCTAAGGTCCTCATCGCTTGGGTAGCAGTTCTCTCTTACCCACCTGCCAGTAAGAAAGTTGATGGGAAGGTTCTGAAAATTCTGCTTCCCTTGCTTGTTGCAGCAGCCTCAAAAGATGTAGACAGGGATATGAGCTTGTACCATTTGTTGTACATGGATGACACAAGACACCTCTCGCAAGTCCATGACAGTGCCAACTCTTGGAATTGCAAGTGAAAACGTTCCAGCTGGAGAGTCTCTGAGCATCTTGACCATCGCTGGTGGGAATCCTTTCTCCAATAGGACTTGGACCCATTGTGGATCAGGTCGATCGATACCCACTGGGTATCCGCTCATGGACCACGATGTCAAGGTGATAAGATGCTGGAAACATTGCAGTGCATGAGCTGCAGCACCGCGAGCAGCTTTCTCTGTCTGCCGAGGCTTCCTGTAATTGGTTTCTCTTGGAACCAAATCCAGCACGACATTCATAGGTGCCATCACATCAAGTACATTAAAAACGTCAGTGAGGAAATCGTCCAGGGCGATCCATCTTTCCAGAACACTTGGTTCCAGCTGGTAGAGGGCATTGATTTGGACGATTGACAAAGTTAATTTGTTGTAGGTGAGACAGGAAAAGAGCGGGCCATGGTGAAGATGGTTATGGAGAGAAAATGGAAGTCGTGGATAATCTGGAGACATAATATGGAATTTATGGCTGGAAGACAAGGCATCATCCTCTGGCAAGAGAGCAGGCAGACAGATAGTGGGAGGTGGCACTGACATATTGGGGGAGATGATAACACAACCATTTACGATAAACGTATGCATTACTGAATGTCGAGAAATGTGTATCAGCATCATGATTGGGGGATCAAAGGAAGGAGTAGTACTTACTGCAGTACAGTGAGAATGACAGACAAAACTCTAAGGAATTGGCAGAACGATGGAATGATGAAGAAGCTTGTCAGTGTAAACACTGACAAGGGAAGGGATTCATGGAAGAATGAAAGTTCCTCAGTGTAAACACAGAGGAACCAAACAAGTAAGGCAATGAACGCAAGTAAGGAAAATGAGCCACCTTGGTCAAATCAGTTGGTTGCAATTGGTCAGAGAACAGTGTTAGACTTACTAGGTAGTGTATATTTTTATGCCCAACTAAGAAAACCATCTCCGCAGAAGGGGTCGCCTCCCTTTTCTTTCACAAAGTCTTCCTTCGCTTCGGCCTCTACGACCGAATCATCTCTGACCAAGGCCCACAATTTGCCTCTGCCTTTGCCAAAGAGTTGGGACACGTTCTCAACTATTCCCTTGCCCTCTCCACTGCTTACCACCCTCAAACTGACGGAGAAACCGAACGCGTCAACCAAGAGGTTGAAACATACCTTCGGATCTTCTGCAGAAACAACCCCTCTTCATGGTCTGACCTCATTCCACATGCAGAATTCGCTCACAACCATTGCCCCCACTCCGTCACCAGACAAACCCCGTTCTATCTCATGATGGGATACGAACCCCATGCCCTCCCTTCGATTATCTCTGACTCCCACCTCCCTGCTATCACCGATCGCCTCAAATCCCTTACAGCCGCTTGCAATGAGGCCCTTGCCGCTCACGAACTTGCCTGCCAAGTCATGGCCTCACGAAACCACCACTCCTTCTCCCCCTTCACCAAAGGATCCAAAGTCTGGTTGGAAGCCAGGAACCTGAAACGCTCTGTCGTCAACCCAAAGTTTGCTCCGAAATGCGAAGGACCCTTTACCATTATCAAGGTCCTATCTCCCATCACATATGAACTCCGCCTCCCACGATCATGGAAAATCCACCCGGTATTCCATGCCTCCCTCCTCTCACCCTATCGCGAAAACCCCGTACATGGGCCGAACTACCCCTCTCCCCCACCTGACCTTATCGATGGACAGGAAGAGTATGAAATTGAGAAAATCATATGACATCGCGGACCTCCGTCCTCCCGTTCCTTCCTGATCCGATGGAAGGGATACTCAGCCGAAGAGGATTCCTGGGAACCCGAAAAGAACCTATAGAACTCCATCTCCCTCCTTGACGACTATAAACGTCGTCACTCGATTTCCCCCATCTCCATCCAAACCACACCCTTCACCATCATGTCCATCACCCTGTCTTCCCCCTCACCTGCCCCCAGCGATGTCCCCTCCAACATCGCGGAACCTGGCTGGTCCTCGACCCTCCCCGAGGATGTCTCTCCCGAGATCAACGACTTACCAATCCCCGTTTCCCCTCCCTCTCTGATCCAACGCCTTCGCAATGATGCCGAAGGAATTCCATCTGCCTGGCCCGGCTTTAGCTGGACCCACCCCGAACCCCTCGTCCCCACTTCTCCCGCCATTCCTCTGGCCCAACGAATCTCCAATCGACCCGCCCATCTCCCCCTGACTATTCCACCTGCTGCCCTACCCAACCACCCTATTCCCCTCGACGAGGAAATCGCCACGTCCATCGCCTCAGAACTCCGAGACTCTAGTCTCGCCATGGCCCTTGACGCCCACATGGAACCCCATTCCCCCTTCGCCCTCATGTACTGGCTCTTCCTCACCAACTCCAGAATCGCCGTCTCTGCTGCCACCCCCACCGCCTCCGCTGCCCAAGCGCTGGCTAATCTTCATATCTGTCATCTTCACCAGACACTCGAACACGACCTCCTCCAGCTCATGTACCAGCTGGATATGACTAGTTTCATCATCGATGTCGACCGATATCTCCACGAGCTCGCCACCACTGGAGCTCCCCACATCTCCACCCCCTCGGTGTCCTCTGAACCCCTCACTACACAAGAAGTCGCCACCTTAGAACGTGTCGACGACTATTGGACCGGACGCGACCAACTCTGGTCCCTCCCCCCAAACCACCTGCGTTATCACGAGGCTTGCTACCAATGCCGACGCCTTGGACACCGTCGCCCCCAATGCCCCTTCTATCAATGCCCCACATGCCACCACTCGTCCCCGGGCCATCCCCAACGATCCTGTCCTATGCGCCCCCGCACCCCTCGGACCTTCGCATCCTCTTCTTCGGACTCCTCTACTTAGCAGTCCCCCCACTCCTCGCGATCCTCTTCTTCTCGCCGAGGGCACCCTAACCCCTTAGGACAACGTCCCCCTGTCCGTATCCCTCGTCGGGTACCCACCCCCCCTCCTTCTCTGCCGGCAGCGGAAGACTATGAATTCTTTGTCAGCGCCGAAGCTGACGACAATGAGACCGGTTCCTACCATGGTGATTATTAGGGATTTCATCGCAGTCTCACCCATAGAACGGGGGTAATGTTACGATTCGTTGGTCCCCTTATCTTTTTCCTTGATATTCGTTTACCATTGTACACTAAAGGCCTCAGGCCCTGACATTCGAGTCCCACTTGGACTCTTTCTTTTCTTGACCTTTTCTTCGAATACCGCTTACATATTTAGCGTGACTCATCCGCAGCTGTATTACCAATACCTCTCCGATGCCGTCACATCATTCCATAGTGACTCAGTTCTTCTTCGCGATTCCATCGCTTTCTATCGCTGACTCACCTTCTTCTTCGACCTACCCTTAACTCTTTAGCTCGAGTATATAAACCGTCGGTACACTGCTGTAATCCCTCATCCTAGACCTCCTACAATCTACCTTGTACCTTGGATTGTCTTCGGTCCCTCAGTCCTCATCCTACTGTTGAGTGGACGCTCCCTTGAAATCCTTCGCTCCACCGTTAGTCTTACGGTGTCCTAAGAACCTCTGCCAAGGAAGACCCTTGCCAGACCCCTCGACTCCGTCTCCCCGACGGTCCTCAGAAACCCTTCGATCACGTCTCTTCGACGGTCCTCAGATTACCTTCGATCCCGTCCCCTCGACGGTCCTCAGACACCCCTCGATTCCTGTCAGTTGTATAGCAACAGTAAGCCCTCGACCCTTTTTGTAGGCCACGCCCCGACTACGTCGAGCGTAACAGAAAGAAGAGTGGAGCTAGCCTATGAGGCTGCCCAACAAAGCATTGCAGCTGGATCATCCTGGGGTGCACCAGAGTTCCTAGGGAGCTCTAAAGTGGAAATTTTTATGGATCCTGGAATCTATGACAGTTCTAAGGCCAAGTTTGAGGAATGGTGGATGAAGATGAAGGCCTGGCTCAATGCCACGCCAAGATTCTTCTGCCTTACTGACAGTCTGGGTTGCCTGGACCCACAAGCAGGAAAAAACTGGGCTTACACAGTGCTCTCCCACCTAAAGGGGGTAAAGGGGAGCTACTATGCTGAGATGGAGCTTGGCAAGCTCACAAATGGAAGTTCAGAGCTGGTAGACTGGGACTACCTATGCAAAGAGATAGAGGGGCTCTTCTGGTCCACTCTCAAAAAGGAATGGGTGATTAATACCCTCAAAAAATACAAACAAGGAGGACAGGACATCCACATGTACCTGGCCAAGTTCCGCACTCTCACCTGGCAAGCAGAGTGTGCAGACTCACATGCCACACATCTGTTGGAGACAGGATGCTCCAACAAAATAAAAAGACACATGTTCCAACTTGGAAGGAGAGGTGGAACATATGCTGAATTAATGAAAACGATCCAGAAGATCGGTACCAACATTGAGGCATATAAGATTGCCACTGGACAAACAAGGTTTGGCCAAGAAAGGTCAGACAAGGGCAGAGACTGTCAGATTAATGCTGCACAATTAAAAGCCCCAGCTGCCAAAGGAAGCAAAAAGTGCTTTGTATGTGGCAAAGATGGGCACATGGCAAAAGATTGCCATAACCCCAAGCCCAAGTGCCAAGAGTGTGGCTGGCAAGGGAACCATTAAACAACGTGCTCAAAGAAAAGCCCTCTTCCAGAAAGAGAAGAAGGGAAAAGGCAAGGCGACCTAAGAGATCAAGGATCTCAGTCCACCAATAGATTTGAATGTTTAGAAGTATTTAATCCCGAGGAATCCCCTGTCAAAGGTGGCAGGGTTAAGGGTGGTGGGCTAGCTGAAAGCCACCAGATTAACTTAATCAGAAATGAAGGATACAAAGTTCTCGATAAAAACCCAGTAATCCTTGAAACTGGTTCTCTATCAAAAGATGGTATTGACATGCAAGAAATTGCTCACATGTGAGTCGAAGAAGAAGCTTCGGACTTCCCTGAAGAGATCTTTGTGTGCACAGTTTGCCAAAGAAGAGACATAAAAATAAATGCTTCAATTGGCTCGACACTAAACTCCCTCCATTCAGTTGAGGCTCTGCTTGACAGTGGGGCTAACTGGCTTTTTATAGATGAAGCATGGGCCATGAGACATGGTATCCCCATGAAGAAACTCTTATGTCCCATACCAGTATTTAATGTGGATGGAACCAAAAACTCCGCTGTGAACATTACCCATTCAGTGGAATTGGTCATAGAATTTAATGGACAAAGGGAAAAGATGATGGCAGAAGTCACCAATCTGGGAGGAACTACTCTGGTCATTGATTACAACTGGCTTCTACACCACAACCCTGAAATCGACTGGCAGAAAGGCACTGTCAAAATGACACATTGCCCCAGAAGCTGCTATTTATTACAGAACTGCACTATCCACATCTGTGATGCTGAAGAAGAAGAAGACAAACAGGAGGAAGCTTGGGAAGGCTACTATGCCTGTGCTGCACTAGAAGTGCCACCCAAACCTTCTGAGAAGTCTCTAGAAGAGCTTGTACCTGAATGCTACCATAAATGGCTAAAGGTCTTCTCTAAAGAAGAGTTTGAATGCATGCCCATAAGGAAACCTTGGGATCATGTGGTAGATTTAAAAGAAATGTTCCAACCCAAGAAGGAAAGGATCATACCCCTGTCTGTGACAGAACAAGAAGAAGTGTCAGCATTTATTGACGACCAACTAAGAAAGGGTTACATACACCCTTCTAAGTCCCCTCAAACATTACCAGTGTTCTTCATTCCAAAGAAAGATGGACAAAAGAGGATGGTACAAGATTACCTCAATGAACACACAGTAAAAAATAACTATCCACTGCCATTGATTGGCCAGTTAGTGGACAAATTAAAAGGGGCTAAACTATTTACCAAAATGGATCTTCGCTGGGGATACAATAATATCCACATCAAAGAAGGCGATGAATGGAAAACAGCCTTCGTTTGCTTCTGTGGTGCTTTTGAACCCTTAGTCATGTACTTCGGGCTGTTGTCATATCCCAAATTCTCGCTAAGTCACCTCTGCTCCTCCGTGTGCATTATTTCTGCTATTCCACTTCTATGTCTTAGCCCCTCAGTTCGAATATCAACTTAGTTCCGTCCTCTGCTCTCTCCTCCATCATTGAGCTCGTCAACAAGTTCTCTCGCTTGAGTCTTGATGACTCTCCTCTGACCCCTGGTCCCTCCGTATCTCCACTCCGCTCCCCTCATAAATCAGGGACAATGGAACTGGACAAGGGTGCACCACATAAGGTGAAGCCGAAGTCCCTACCCCCTCCGACCAACTCTGGCACTCTGGAGTTTGCTGCCCAGTCCCTGATGGACCTGTACTTAATAGTATATTCGAACTCACACTTGTCCGAGTTCTCATCCCTTCCCTCCAACAATCAACAATCACCCATGGCCACACATACCATGCAAATGCGATCCTGATCATGGATGCACCAGGCCTCTGACAACGAGCATGCTTCGGCCACTCCCCCACTATACCATCCATTATCATTTTTTGCAAGTTCACATCGTGGACCAGCTGTCGTCAACAAGTTCTGCAGTTTCTCCACCTGTCAGACTTTCACTTCCGCATCACAGGCACCATGCCAACTGAGGTCTCCAACCCCAGGCACTCGCATCGAAGAAGTCATCGACGAAGGTGACGAAACAGACAGTTCCTGCACCGAACAGCCCCTACCTGGCAGGTTCAACACACCATGGCGTCATCGTCCTCCTCCGCATGATGATGAACCGTCAGACCACGATTCCGATGGGTTTAACCCGGACAAACTCAACCTGCCAGATGACGATGATAATGACTATCCCACCGGTGGTCCCCCAGGATCCAGTGATGACCCCGACCCTGGCGACGGACACAACAGTGACGAAGATGAAGATGAAAACATTCTGGTCCCGCAGGACATGCTCACCAATTTGGCTGACACCATCCGTGGACTGTTGCATGCCAATCACCGTCCCACTGAGTTCAGAAGCCAGTGGACCAAGGTTCACAAGCCTGACCAGTTCGATGGCACGGAGCCTTGGAAACTCTGTATATTCCTGGTTCAGTGCAAGCTGAACTTTCAAGACCGGCCTAGGGCCTCTAGGACAGACCATGCCAAAGTTACATTTGCACAGTCTTACCTCAAGGGCATGGCCCTAGAGTGGTTTGAACCTGACCTCCTTGATGCGGAGGACCCTCAACTCCATCCTTGCTGGATGGATTATTACAGGGACTTCGTGCTTGAGTTGCAGACCAATTTTGGTCCTCACGACCCCGTCGGAGATGCCGAGCACCAGCTCGACAACCTCGCAATGAAGGACATGCAGCATATCAACAAGTACATTGTGGAATTCAATAGGATTGCTTCACAAGTCTGCGGCTATGGAGAAGGTGCTCTCCATCACCATTTCTACAATGGCCTCCCAGACAGAATCAAGGATGAAATCTCCCACATCGGCAAGCCTGCAATGCTCACCACACTCCATCATCTCATGCAATCAATCGACATGCATTACTGGGAGCATAAGTCCAAGATTAATTGTCAGCAGAAGCCATCCAGCAACAAGTCCTCCGACGCCAAATCCAATAACAAGTCCGACAAACCTGGTGGCTCAAAGAGCAACAGCTCCAAGGGCAAGTCCGCCACCACTACCCCCGCTCCTGGTACCTCAGGTACCTCCAACTCTCCTCCTAAGCCCGACCTCTCTTTGAAGCTTGGCAAAGATGGCAAGCTGACTGCTGCCGAATGCAAATGCCGCTTCAACAATAAACTCTACATGTTCTGTGGTCAAGGTGGCCATGTAGCTAAGGATTGCTTGCGATTGACTTCAAAGGCATCCAAAGCGCGCGCTGCCAAGACAACTCCAGAAGCTAAACTGGAAGCCTCCTCCGAGGCAAAAAAATAGAGCGTGACCTCCGTGGCTCCACACAGCTGGATGGTCGCGTTGACTCCAAATATGCAACCAAGGAGCTCCATCTCAACGCATCTGCTCTCTCAGATCCCCGATCCCTTATGCCCTCCGTCTCTCTAGTATCATATGATCTCCATCCTTTCCCCGCGTTAGTAGACTCTGGCTCCTCCGACTGTTTCATAGACACCGCTTTTGTGAATAAGAACAATCTTTCCACCTACACTGTCCCTCTGCTCATGCTCTGTCTCTTCGATGACCCATCAAATTCCACCATCACTCAAGCTATCGACCTCTCCGTCCTCTTCGAAACTGGTGATATCACCCTGACAACATTCTACATCACCCTGCTGGATGGCTCCTGTGCTTTGATCCTTGGACACAACTGGCTTACCTGCTACAATCCATTGATTGACTGGGTCACAAGCAGTATTTCTTTCCATTCTATTCCGCAGCCCAGTCCCGCATTTCTGAGCTTGCCCCTGACTCCTAAGGCATCTCTGCCTCCGGTTGTCCCCTCTCCAGATCTGCCGCATTTCTCCAACTACAAGGCTCTGCCCATCGCTCTTATCAATGCTCCCGCATTTGCACTGGCCTGTCGCCTACAAGGTTCCGTGCAGTTCAGCATGCACATTTGACCAAGAGAAGGTGATCTCTGCGCCGCAGCTACTAAACCTCCTGAACAGATTAATCTCTCAGGTGTTCCATCAGAATACCATGAGTTCTCCGACGTGTTTAGCAAACAACAGGCGGATTCTCTGCCCCCTCACTGTGAACACAATCTCAAGATCAATCTTGAAGAAGATACCTCTCCTCCACTCGGCACCACCTACTCTCTCTCTCCTTCCAAACTTGAGTCTCTCCACGCCTTCCTAGACGAGCATCTCTCCATAGAATTTATTCGACCCACCTCCTCCACACATGCCGCTCCGGTCCTCTTCATCCGCAAGAAAGATGGTTCTCTCCATCTTTGCATTGATTTTCAAGGACTCAACAAGATCACCAAGAAAGACCGCTACCCACTTCCCCGCATTTCCGACCTTTTTGATGCCCCAAGCTGCGCCAAGGTGTACTCCAAAATCGACCTCTGGCATGCGTACCATCTGGTCCGTATTGCTGAGGGTGACAAATGGAAGACCGCCTTCCACATGTGGTATGGCTCCTACAAATGGCTTGTCATGCTGTTCGGTCTTATGAATGCCCCGGCAGCGTTCCAGCGGTTCATTAACACTGTCTTTGCTGATATTTTGGACATTAGTGTCATTGTGTACCTCGATGACATTCTTATCTTCTCCAAAGACATGGCCTCCCATAAGGAGCATGTTAAGGAAGTTCTCTGCCATCTCTGCAAACACGGACTTTATGCAAAACCCAAGAAGTGTGAGCTCCATACGGACTCCACAGAATACCTAGGTTATTGGATGTCTCTGTCTGGCCTTATCATGTTCCTGGATAAGGTCCAGTCAATTCTCAACTGGCCTGAACCTCGGAAGGTTAAGGACGTCCAATCCTTCCTCAGATTTGCTAATTTCTATAGACAGTTTATTCACAATTACTCCAAAATCATCATTCTGCTTATCCGCCTCATCTGTAAGGGTGTCCCTTGGCAATTCACGGATGCCTACCACTCTGCTTTCCAGGCACTGAAAACTGCTTTCACTTTCGCTCCTATTCTTATGCATTGGGCTCCTGATGCTTCGATTATTGTAGAAACTGATGCCTCCGACTATGCTATCACGGGCATTCTTTCCATGAAGTGCCCCGACGTGGAAGTCTGCCCCGTTGCCTACTACTCTCAGACATTGACCTCTCTGGAGCTCAACTATGACACCCACGACAAGGAGTTGTTAGCTATCCATGAAGCGTTCCGCATCTGACGGCATTATCTCGAAGGCTCCGCGACTCCGGTTGATGTGGTCACCAACCATAAAAACCTTGAGTACTTCGCCACCACTAAACTCCTGACCTGCCGGCAAGCCCACTGGTCGGAGTTCCTCTCCCAATTCAACATGATCATCTGTTTCCGCCCTGGCCAACTTGGTGCTAAACCCAATGCCCTCACTAGATGCTGGGATGTCTATCCCAAAGAGGGAGATAAGGACTATGCTCAAGTCAATCTGCATAATTTCCACCCCGTTTTCACCCAAGAGCAACTCGCTGCGTCCCTACAAGCTACATACCTTGCATTCCCCATTCTCCGCGCAAGTATGCTTTTCAACCTCAAGAAACTCCACAGTGATATTCTCTCCACCCTCCCATCTGACCCTTTTGCCATGATCCACATGACCGGATCTCCCAACCCTTCCTCCGACCCCATTTCTGACACTCTCTCCGCTTCCCGCTGGACTGTAGATGCAGATGGTTACCTTCATCTCGATGGCCGCATGTACATGCCCAACATCAACAACCTCCGTCTCCGCATTCTCCGCTTCAAGCATGATCATCCCCTCTCTGGTCATTTCGATCAAAACCGCACTCTGGAACTAATCCGCCGCAAATACACCTGGCCAGGCATCTGTACCTTCATCAAAGAGTACGTATCCTCTTGTACTGCCTGCGCTCGCATGAAAGTTCCAAGACACAAGCCCTACGTGCTTCTTAAACAGCTCCCAATTCCTGAGAAGCCATGAAATTCCATATCTATGGATTTCATTGAGCAACTCCCAGGTTCCTCCGGTCACACTACCATCCTTGTTGTCGTGGATTGCCTATCCAAGCAATGTATCTTCATCCCGACGGACGACAAGGTGACTTCCCCGGAGTTGGCCAAACTCTTTTTACTCCATGTGTTCTCAAAGCACAGAGTATCATCCCACATCACCTCCAACCGAGGTTTTGAGTTCATATCTCATTTCTTCCGTTCTCTTGGCAAAGCACTTGATATCCACCTTCACTTTATCTTTGGGTATCACCCCGAGGGTGACGGACAGACTGAGTGGATGAACCAGACGCTGGAACAGTACCTCCGCGTTTATTGCAACTATCAGCAGGACAACTGGGCTGAACTCCTGCCCCTCGCGGAGTTTGCCTACAACAATGCTCCGAACGCAACTACTGGCGTCTCTCCATTCTTCGCTAACAAGGGTTACCACCCCAACATCTCTATCCACCCCAAATGTGACCTCACCTCCTCCCGTGCCAGAGAATACTCAGTCGACCTCGACTCTCTCCATGAATTCCTCCATGAAGAAATAGCCACAGCACAGAAGCGATACCAAGGACCCACTGATGCAAAATGATCTCCGGCCCCTGACTTTAAAGTCAGAGATCTGGTCTTCATCAAAGCAAAGTATTTTAATTCGACTCGTCTGTTTAAAAAGCTCTTCGAGAAGAATTTAGGTCCGTATCTGATCATTGCACAAGCTGGCTCTGTCTCCTTCACGCTCCACCTTCCCGACTCTATGAAGTCCGTTCACCCGGTCTTCCATGTCTCGCAACTTGAACCTTTGGTCCCCAATAGTATTCCCAATCATGTCCAACCTCTGCCTCCTCTGGTTGAGGTAGACAGCGAACCTGAGTATGAGATCTCCATGATCCTCGACTCCAAGATAGACTGTCAGCGAAAGACTTGCAAGATACTCTACCTAGTCCATTGGTCCGGCTATGAAGGTACCGACGAAGAAACCTCCTGGTTACTCGCGATGGAATTAGATCATGCATCAGAACTTGTTGCAGAGTTCCATCTCCAGTATCCAGATAAGCCTGGTCCCCATATACCTTGATTCCGTTTTCCTCCGCTTACATAGATTTTCCCTCTGTCTCAGTTTTCCTCCATTTAGTAGTTCCGACAATATCCCTGTATAAGACCTCTGCTATATTTCCTTTTTTCCGTTTCACTCCATCTCATTTTCATTAATCATATTCCATTAAAGAAAAACAAAAGAATTATACAAACAAAAGAAACTACAATTACAAAAGTTCTTAGGGCCTTACTGCCCATCTCCACATCCTCTCCTTTGGCATCCGCCTCATCTCCAGTGCCACTCTTCTCCGCCTTGATCCCTTTCTCCTCCGTCCGGACCTCCACCTCTTCCTTCGACTTCTCCCACTCCATCACCTCCATCTGTGTCCCCTTGGACATGCAGTTCTTCATCTTCCGCTGCATCACTGACACCTCCCCCTCATATCCCAGGTTGTGTACAGCCTGCATGATGTTCTGCAGCTGCATCCTCTGGTTTTCTTGGTTGCAGTGGTGATGCACTGCTTCTTCCTCCCGCTTCCTCATGTCTCGGTGCTGGACCTGGACCACGTCACAGATGGCCTCAGCGACTTCCATCATCACACTGGCAAGCTCCGTCCACAGCCTGTCCATGAGCCACTCATCCTCCGTCTCTGTCCTCGCCTTCTTCTTTGACTCCATCGCCTCTGGGCCCGCCTTCCGCTTCCTCGGTGCTGGCTTTTCCATGACCTCGACCTCATCATCTTCGTCTGTCAGCCACTCGCATCGCTGCTTGATGCCAACGCATGCCACGCATGACGACGCCTTCCTTCCCAGCACCAGCATGCACTCAATGTTGAGGTGGCAGCACCAGTAGCATGCGTCCAGCATGTGGTCAATCTGTGGCTCGGCCGCCTTCTCCTTCCCCTTGCCCTTTTGGCAGAGCTTGGGCAGCCTGACTGGTGGCGTCTGCTCATCCTGTTGAGTGGTTAGCTCCCTTCTTCTACCCCATGTTGACACTCACCCCCACGTCCATATCTGTCACCTCTGACACCTTCTTCTTCATGCGCTGCTCCGCCATGACCTTCTCCGCATGATGCCTCGTGGCTTCTTCCTCCTCCTCGTGTTTGCGATGCTCAGCCTCTTCCACATCACACCGCGCCTGCTCTTCCTCCTCCTGACGCTTATGCGCCTCTTCCTCACGCTTTCGTGCCTCCTCTTCCACCCATCGGTGCTCCTCTTCCTTCCATGCCTTCACACATTGGCCCACATGCAGATGTCGGTGATGTCGTTGAGGGTAGAAGACATGAGGAAGAAAGTTAGAGAGTCAAAGCGCGCAATCCCCACCTTAAATGGCCCCCGTTGGCAATTTCCGACTCCACTCCACAACTGCTTAGACAACACTTTGCCATCCACTCCATGCACACCCTCACATCACTTATCCACCCCATCACATTTTCACTTACCACACGGACGGACCTAGCCGTCGCTTTGGCCTTCAGGGGTTCAGGCCTAAGAGGGGGATACTGTCATATCCCAAATTCTTGCTAA
>JBBPMF010000898.1:0-15103 GCA_038090175.1 Austroboletus eburneus
GCTAGTTATCGACCTAGACAACCTAGACAACTTAGACAACCCAGACAAATCTGACTCCCCTGTCTTCTCTTGCTTCTTGTTATTCCCTGCTCCTCCAAAATCCGGGACCACCAATGATTTGACAAGGGCACAGCACTCTGCTCCAAGTTGCTGAAGCCAAAGTCCTACTCTATCCCCTTTTCATCAAGATTCACAAAGCTTCTACGGAGTTTGTCCACCAAGTCTGACCCAGTCTTAACACAAGCAAGTGGTATGGCTGCACACCCTTTTAGAGAAATAAGATTACATGTTGACTTCTACTTCAATTTGTGGAGATAATCAAGGATCAATCTTCATGGCCACAAATCCTGTGACTAAGAAGTGCAATAAACACATTGACATTCATTGGCATAGTGTGCATGAGTATGTCTAGGATAAGCCCCTTGAGATTTTTTCTTAGAAGGATCCAATAATTCTGCAGATATGTTCATCAAGAACTTAGGACATGTCAAGCTTGACCAGTTTAGATCTAAGCTGGGCTTAGTATTCTATGACTCCCCTCAGGTAGATTAGTTTCTCTGTCACTTTTGCTTACATACTGGTGTATTTAGCAAGAGGTAGTGTTGAAAGCAACTAACTAAGGGATACTTATCTATAGCCTGAGTAGTATACTTGATGTATATGAGAAAGGCTTACATAATATGTAATGTATTATAAGTGTAGAGTTTAAGACTCCACTTTAATAACACTTCTTGTTCTCATACAACCACCAGCAATGCATACCCCAACACTCTATCCCAAGTGAGTATATGTGCTACCTTTGTGGTTAGATAAGTTGTGTACCTAATGTGTACCTTGCTTGCTGCAACAAGCAGTAGTACAGGCTAGACACCTCATACATGTCACCTGGAACCTGCAAGTTCAACATGGAGTGATAAGAGGTCAGAGGAGAGTCATCAAGACTCAAGTGGGAGAACTCATTGACAAGCTCAATGGTGGAGGAGAGACAGAGGATGAAACTAAGTTAATATTTGAACTAAAGAACTAATACATAATATGGTGGGTTTATATATGGAGATCAAGGTCCAAATGTAGTAAAGCCAGGGTCAGAAGATGAAGGAAACTAAGTACTGCTGCTGTGCTCCTTACCCTGAGAAAGAGTAAAGATAATGCACATGGGGAAGCAGAGGAAACTTAGTGAGAATTTGGGATATGACAGTTATTCCAGTTGCTGTAATTTTGAGAACTATATCATGACACCTTTGCCATCCAAGTATTTTCAAAAGATACTCTGAAAGAGAATGAGTGATAGAGGGAGGAATTGCTGGGAATTACATACATGCAGATAGTTCTGGTAGCTGTGAGATCTGGGCTTTCATCTGCATGTGAAGGACACCAGCATATTTTTCTCTGCAGCTTCATCATCACCATCACAATCTTCAGAAGAAACACTACCACTATGATTTCTAGTCCAGCTTCATTAAGATAAGAGTGCTGAGATTTGAGAGTTGATAATATCTGTTAGCTGAGGAACACAGACATCAATCATTCCTCTGATGATAGGCTCAACAATTTGTTCAGCAGCTGCATTGAGACATTGTGAAATAAGCTAGTTGATTAAGCCTTCTAATGCTGGAGGCACAGGCCTGGTAGGCAATGAGACAGGAGAGGGATCAGAGATTGGCAGATTATGGTCCACATTTACAGTATGCACTAATCCCCTGCAGACAATGCCAGGGAGCCATGGGGAGGCAAAAGCCTGAAAGTATCTGGAACAGGGGCTAGAAGGGTGAGGGACCAGAGATTCTGGAAAGGTGGATCTCCTGCATGATTGGATTAACTTTTAATGGAGAGATAGAAGGCTCAGAGGGAGAGAAAGATATAAGAGGGCTCAGAGCAGAGTGATTGATTTGATTTTGCATAGGGAAATCAGCTTAAAGGATGGGGGGCTGGGAATTCTGGAGAAGTAGGTCTTCTGCATGAGGAGATGATTGACTTTAGACTGGAGAGGGAATGGGTTCAAAAGGATAGACAAATATGAAAGAGCTTAGAATAGGGGGATTGGATTGATTTTGCATAGGCTGTTATATGTGCATATTGTCCAATCTCTTAAAGTGTCTTCAAGTCCTATAGAGATTCAAGTGGTCACTGCTGAGACTCCAGACTCAGGCAGGGAGAGACTAGACATTATGTATAATTATAAATCTAGCTGGGGAAATACAATGTTACTATGAAGCATTTATACAATCCCAGAGTACCTTGGAATGGTAAGTGGTAACTGGAAACACATGATGTCAACTAGGGCCTCAGATGTCAATGGAAAAGAAAGGAATAAACTAGATCTCCATAAAAAGAGAATATTGGGAGAGCATATGTCTATGTTCAAAAGAGATACAAAGCATGCACTCAATCTACATAAGTACAGGGAAAAGGTGAGGCTACATGGTTCATCAATAATAGGAATGGTTAGATGTCCAGGAGAAGTGAAGTCTTTGGGAAATAGGCTCCAGTAATATTCCTCAGGGAGTTCCTTGCTTGGATCATCAGATAGCAACAAGAAGTTAGAGCACCTGCTTGTAACAGGGAATACAAAGCAACTACAAGGTATTTATACAATCTCAGGCTATCTACAAATTGGAAATGAAAACTGGGAACACATGGTACCAGCTGGGGCCTTGTGATGTCAGTGAGAAATAGAGAATAAACTAGATCTTCATGAAGAGAAGAGATCAGAAGAGCAGATGTCTGTGATGAATAAAAAATTGTAAACATGCAAGGTCAGTTGAGATGGGAAGGAAATAGAAGGTCACACAGCTTATCAAGTATGGGAATAGACATACGCCCAGAAGAGGTGAAGTCTTCAGGGAAAAGAATCCAGTAACACTCTCAGAGGAGGCCAATGCTTGAGTTGTCAGGCAGAGACAAGGAAGTAGAGCACTTGCTTGTAACATTATCCTCTTCTAAGTATTGAAGACCCTCTTCAACTCCTAAAGTCTCCTTCAGCAGAGTCTCCATTGTTGTAAATGACATTGTCATCATTGAAATCTTTGGGGTCAAAGCATTTGGAAGAGGAATGTTCAAACCCATTGCAAGAGACACATCAGTTTGAAGGACATTCTTGTTGAATATGTCCAGAGGCCTTCTCCTGACAGAAAGGGCATTGATAGATGGGACAATCAGAGCAGAGATGCTTGATGCTTCCACACTGGAAGCATGCAAGGCAGTTGAACTTCCTGGATTGACAAGTTGGTCCTGGAGTATTCTAGAAGGAATGAGTAAGGGGTCAGGCAATGCTGCTTCCTTCTGTTTCCTTTTTATTTTCCTTTACTCATAGTCACACTTTGTTCCTCACTTCTCTCAATCAATGATACAGGCTTTTTTGAGCCATCTCAAATGGGTAAAATATAAGAGATTTGAGGGAGGGCAGTTGAGGCCAGTCCTTTCTGCCATTTGTAGGTTTGAGTCCTTAATTATTCTCTTGGCCTTGGTGATACCTCCAAGCAGAGATCTGATGCTTCCCATGATGGGATGGTTTCTGGCATAGCTGTACCTATCAAATCATTTGAGGATGAGGGTGACAGAGGGCAAAATGGCAAGATGGTTGTGGATAGCAGGTAGTTTGATAGTGACAGTCTTGTCCTTCTTTATTATTTTCATAACTTTTAATATTGTGCCTGTTGCATTGCCTTCCAAGATCATGCAGTGTTTCTTTTTTGTGGGGAAGAACTGGCTCTAAATAAGACTCAGGTATTTGCTTATGCTTTAACTGCTGCTCCTTTTGTATGGGCTGTCACAAAGGTGGCAAGATACCCTGGCTTTACAGGATCAGTACTTGAGATTAGAGTTTGAGCCCAGGATTCAATGTATAACACATTCCAACCAAATTTTATCTTGAAACCTGCATGATGCTTCTGAAATGCAATGATTACTGTTGAATGTCTAAGAAAGTCAAAGCCTAGATAATATGTTATTTGCAAAATGATCAGACTGAAGGAAATGAAATCACATCAAAAGGTGGCTTTGATTTTGACAGACCAGCATAATCATCCACATTCATTTTTCACAGATCAAAGGGACCATCACTGATAAACAAGGACTCCCTGACATCCAATGCTTTAGAACAAGGGGCAGAAGGTAAAATAACTGATTTTTGACCAGGTCTGAAATCCATGATTGTGCAAACAAATTATTTGTGACTTACATTATTAAACTTGAACCAAGAGAGCTACATACTTCTCAGGATAGTCATTGAATCTGCTCTGTGTATACACTGGAGAATTTAGAAGTGAGAAGTTATTCAAGAATTGAAAACCTACCAAGGCACAACAAACTGCCTCAGAACAGTTACAGAATGCAAGCCAGTATACAAGACAGAACACATTCTGTTACTCAGGGACACCAGTGTCCTGCACCAGCCTTTGTAAGTCCCACAAATAATCAAAACCTTCTTTCAGCAGTGCACCTTCTTTGGATCATAATCAAGTACATTGTCCAGGTGAGATACAAATGTAATGGCCTAGTAAAAACAACCTGTTCCAAAGAGATAAACTAGGCTATCCATGACATAACATTGAATTCTCACCTCCAGATTTCATGCTGAGTGAATTGATAGCATCTTCATTTGCAAGTTGACCTCACAGACAGTCCCAGTCTCACCAGCACCATCTCCACAAACTATGACTACCCTATCTCCTGATTTAACATCATAGTTGCATTTAGATGTGAACTTCAAGGTGTTTTGCATGCTCTTCAAAGTTAATGGCAGGAAAAGGTACATCAATAAGTTCAGACCAGGAGTTCAGGGTATTGTGAATGATTCTCATTGGTTCCCTTAAAGGGTCTATCTGATGCACCTTGCCAATTTTTCTTTTATACCAATCAGACAAGATTTTGATAATCACTTTGGCTGTGAGTTTTTCTGGCACAGCTGAACTGAATAGAGCCCCCATGTGTTGATCAGGCTGGTATGATTCCAAGCAATGCACTGCTGTTGTTATCTGTAGAATATAATTCATAAATTAAGCATACATATCTTAAAATCAAGAAATAGAAATAACATATAGTTTTCATTCTCAAGGTAGTCAAAGTCACTGTACCATCAAAATGGACCACTGTAATTAATCCCTATTCACCATTGTTTGCAAGGACATCAGAGATGTCAGGGATCATCAGGATGACATCACCAATAGTGTAGATATGATACAGTTCTGAAAATGTATCTCACAGATTTGACCAGCAACTTTCACAGATGCTAATTCATACTTGGACTTGATCACATGAAGAATACATGTCTTGCCTCAATGTTCAGCATTGTTCACCACAACCTTATCATTTTCATGCACAAGTATGATAGCAATATAATGTTGCAGCACAAAGTTGGGATTGCACTAAGATGAATGTGGAGACTGATCTACCTTTGGGAAGAGTTGGGCAAGTGGATTACTTGATCTCTACAGACCTCTAAGAGCTCAAAGCCATGGACAAAAGTATGGTGCTTGTACTTGTACAAATGCAGACTATACCTCTGAAAATATCAAAAACTAGTCATGCTGTTGCAATCAGGGTATTGGGTAGGTAAGTGCAAGGTTTGGGTTTGTCCCAAAAGGCTCCTAGTGGGTCCAGAAAGAAGTTCTGAGTGGAACTAATAAAGTACCAATCATCCAAATGGATTTTAGAAGTCCAGAGTATTGAAATGGCAACAGGAGTAGTCTTTTGAAGTTGATTGATATGAACAGTTCATAGAGAAGTGTGGAAAGTGTATTTTGTGAAAGGTATGAAGGAAGATCTTCAGATGGTAAATAGATAGTAAATGGGAGATCATCCTCTTCCCTCCTTCTAGATATAGCTAGATACAAGTATTTATAGTCTGGGCATTTTCAGAATTGTGTACATACAGTATGTCAAACATATGTCAAAAATAGATAAAGCATCTATAGTGAAAGAATGAAGTTGCTAAGGTAAGTCTGGAGTGCAGGAAACAGAAGTCTGGAAGATCAATATGTGGAAAAAATGTCCAGAGGACTGTGAACTGTGGGAAAATAGTCTAATTGTTCAATACAGATGAAAAGACTTCAATACAAAGCATTAGGATGATGTAAAAGAATAAAATATATATCTAAAGCTGCTCAAAGCTCTATACTATGCTAAATAGACTGAGGTGGAGATTGAGAAGTCCTTCCATCAGAAAAGTTGATGTACACTCTTGTCCTGTCTGATGGTGGCTGCTCATTCAGAGGATGGAACATCATTATACAAACACATCCTTACTAGGTCTTCCAGATCACAGGGAGGCATGAGGAGCCCAAGTATTTGTGATCATTTATCATATGACCTTGCATACATGAGATCACCATGATAGACATCTTCTTTCTGTACAAGGAATCAACCAGGGACATTGGAAATTGGCTTTTGGGATAAAAGGGAGGGTACTTCTTTATCAGGTATCCAAGACCAAGCCTGTATAATTTTATAGTGTAAAGGCAGGATTGAATGAATGTTCATGTGGTTAGCAATGAGTACAATGTGATCTGGCAGAAATGGATGTTTAAAGCCATAAAGCCCATGGCCCTTCCACATGCCAAGCATAAAGTGAATAGTCTGATCTTCAAAGGAACTGAATCATTGATGACAGGACTAGGTCAAACACTTACTTTAAACCTCAACTAGCCACGCTGGTAACTGAGTCTCCATGGCATGTGGGATAATGGTAATCTCAGTGTCATTAGAAGGTGTGTGAACAGTAAAGTTAGATTTTTTAATTCAACAAATATGCTGCTTGAGTATAGTGCAAGCAAACTCTGCATTGCATTTGGATGGAAGCAGATATGCCAAGTCTGATACTACAGTTTCCCAATACTATATCTGTTAAACTTGATATACTGTAGTCATGATGTGGCCTGCAGAAGTTTAAGGGCTTACTGTTACTATATAGCTGACAGGGACTGGTGCCTGACAAGGGGATTTCTTGACAGGGATACTAGAGACCATTGGAGAAAATAGGTTTGAGTGAGTCTGGCAAGGGTATTTCTTAACAGAGATTCTGGGGATATCACAGGACTAGCAATGGATCGAGAGATCTGACAAGGGTTTTACTTGAAGGAGATACTAAGGATGTTGCAGGACTGATGATGAGACAAGGGTATGAAGGGAGTGTCCATTCAACAGTAGGATGAAGACTGAGGGACCAAGGGTAACCAAAATACTAGGTAGATTGCAGGAGGTCTAAGATAGCAAATACACCAAAGTATTGAGGATTTATATATGCAAGCCAAATGGTTAAGGGTAGGTAAAGAAAGAAAGTGAGTCAGTGATAGAAAGTGATGGAATTGCAAAGAAGCTGAAGTCACTTTGAATGATGTGATGACATCAGATAAATGTTGATAATACAACTATGAATGAGTCATGCTAAATAGATAAGTGGTAAAGGAAAAAGCAAATGTAAAAAAAAAATTCAAGCAGGGCTCAAATGGCAAGGATCATAATCCTTTGATATATATGATGAGTAAAGGTAGAAAAAGAAAAAGAGGGGCCCAATGAATTATAACAGTATTCCATCATATTTTCCATCCTGCTTGTTCATAATATCAATGAGTATGAAATGATTGAGAGTGCTGGCTATCCAGTTGCAGATAAATTGCCATATATCTTCTGCACCTAAAGCTGGAACATCATCCATCATCCATGTCTTTGTCAAAATCAGGAGGACCATTCTCCATATTAGAGTCAGCATGTGTGGGATTCAAGGTTAATGGGAAGTGTGTGTACCAATGAGCAATCTCATCAACTGCTAAGTCATATCAGGAGGTCCTTTGGAAACTCAGGAAGGATGTTGCCAGAGTATATGGAAGTGACTTTTCATTGTACTCCTGGAGCTCAGTCATGTTAGCAGCAGCATCATCACCATGAGCATAGATGGCCAGGAATGCATCTTTCCAATTGTCATGATTTCAATGATCACTAAAGTATTTCTGTAGTTCTTCATTAAGCTGAGGGCGTGACAGTTTAATGGCAATGAATCTGTTACAAGCAAGTGCTCTACTTCCTTGTGTTATGCATGCGCAATGTCTAGTCCTAGTGTGTCCTCAAAGGCAACACAAAGTCCTATAGAAATCCAAAGGGGTTCTCTGCTGAGACTCAAGACTCAGGCAGGATGAGACTAAACACTGTGTAGAATTGTGCAGATCTAGCTGGGAAGCATACAGAATAACTACTAGCTATTTATACAGGCCAAACCCATCTTGAAATGGAAGAGCGATGGAATAGGGCGTATGGTATACTACAACAGCCTTATGGAATCAGGGATAAAAATGGGACAACACTGCCGTCAGAAAGAGGACAGAAGGAGGAGCGGAGGTCCATGCTGAAAACAGTTCTAGAGACACATGGCAAGGGTTATAATAGTGGAAGGAAGGAAGAACAGGGCGAATCCAGAATGGGTATCTCCATATGGTCATATGGGATATAGTCTTCTGGAAATAGGGTCCAATAGCATTCTGGAGGGAGTCCATTCTCTGGTTTCCATTCCAATAGAGGGGTATTGAAGAGTTCTGGGGTTTCCTGAGTTTTGGTACCCTCAGAACTGTGCTTACTTGTAACATTACTCTCTTCTATTTGTTGAAGACCCTCTTCAACCCCTAAAGTCACCTCCTGCAGAGTCGCCATCATTGAAGATGACATTGTTATCATTGAAGTCCTCTGGGTCAAAGCATTCAGCAGAGGAGTGCCCTATTCCATTACAGGAAGAGCATTGATTGGAGGGACACTCTCTTTGGATATGTCCAGGGGCCTTGCGCTGGCAAAAGAGGCAGGTGTAAATGGGGCAGTTGAGTTGCAGATGTTTGATACTTCCACATTGGAAGCATATGAATTTGTTGGACTTTCTATTCCTGCAAGTTGGTCCTGGGGTAGGTCTTGAGGGAATGGGAATGGGGTCAGGAGATGGTATTTTTTTCTGTTTTCCTTTTTCTTTTCCTCCGACTGAACTTGTGCTCTGTCCCTCATTTCCTTCAGCCAATGATACAGACTCCTTCAGGCCATTTTGAACAGGTAGAACTTGGGGAATTTGGGGAATGGAGGTCATGGCCAGTCCTTCTGCCATCTGTAGAGCAGCATCTTTAATTCTCCTCTCAGCCATGGCAATTCCTCCAAGCAATGGTCCAGTGCTTCCCATGATGGAAGGGTTCTGGGCATAGCTGGTTCCGCTAAGCTTTTCGACGATGGAAGTAAAAGAGGGCAATATGGCAAGGTGGTCATGGACGAGGTTCAGGAGGTAATTTTTCCCTTGCTCTTTGGTGAGGAATCGAAGAAGTGGTTGGAGGTAGGGGGCCAGAGCAACCCTAGAGAAGGTATTGATGATTCTGAAGATGCCAAGATCTGTGGGGATTTGGCAGATTTGAATTCGTCCTTCAGCCAGAGAGTATTCAAGTACGTAATCAAGTAATTCTGCTGGTGTTGGATTTCTTCAAGCTCTCTCATAATTCAGTCTGACAGAGAGTGAGAGTCATTGAAAGGCTGCGATAAGGGGGGGAAGATGGGTGCTTCATTGTAGAGGGGGTATGAGATGAGGTAGTGGTAGAGAGCTGGGCATTCAAGAATCGATACCAGGAGGGTATTTCGAAAAACAAGGGGGAGTCTATGTCCTTGGACAGGAGGTAGTTCAGGAACGAAGATTCCAGACATGAGAGGGGGTATACTGGGGGTGTGAAGTCTTGGAGATTCATGGGGGGATTCAAGGAAGAACTTGAGGAGTGTGGTCATTATTCTGGAGATGGTCAGAGTTTCCTTGATTGTTTATATACCTCTAAAAGTTCTGATCCATTTCCAAGGTTAGATTCCAGCTCCCATGTGTCATCACTGGAGCCATATCCTTTCCATTGGATATGGAACTGGCGGGCTCCCTTTCTTTCCCTATGGGCAATGATTTTGTCTATTTCCCATTCCTCTTCCCTGTCTATTAGTTCCAAGGTAGGTCGGGAGAAGTTGGTCCCATGCTCCCAGGTTTCCATGTAAGGGGTTAGCAGACTGGCATGAAACATGTTGGGGATTTTTCATGTTGGGGGAAGACAGAGTTGATAGGCTGTGGGGGAGATTACTTTTTCAATTTCGAATGGTCCTTCTATGTTTGGGGGCTAGTTTTCATCTGCTGCAGAAGATCTGGAGGTATGTTTCAAGTTTCTGATTCATTCATTTGGTTTCTCCATTAGTCTGGGGGTAATAGGTGGATGATAGGGTGACATCATACTGGAGCAGTCGTGCTAGTTCTCTGGCAAAGACAGATGCAAATTGGGGGCCCCTATCTGAGATGATTCTGTTGTGGAGACCAAATCTTTTAAACACATGGTCAAAAAAGAGTTGGGCAATTCCTTGTGCATCGATGGTTTTGGAGCAGGGGCAGAAAATTACCCCCTTCGAAAGGCCATGGTCAACCATGATCATAACTGAGTCAAATCCAGAGACAGTAGGTAATGTCAAGATAAGATTAACAGAGATTTGTTGAAAGGGACGAGATGCAGATGAGATTAGGGGCATCAGAGGGGGTGATGTAGAATGGGTGTTTACTTTATTGGCCTGACAAGTAGCATATTCCATGATAAATCATCACAGAAATGTGGACATCCCTGGCCACCAGAAGTCTTTCTCTAGAGCAGCTAAAGTTCGAAAGTGACCCATGTGTCCACTTGTTGGGGAGTAATGTAGATCCTGGACCAGTTTTTGGCAAGTGGGTTCTGGAATAAAAAGGCCTCCTTGGAAACGAAGTTCTTGGTTTGCAAAGGTCCAGTCAAACAATTTAGTTCTAGGAAGCAGTGGGATGTCATTGTATATTTTTTCAAGTGTGACGAGAACAAAAGGATCAGAAGGTGTAGACTGTGCAATTTTGTCTGTTAGTGCCAGGTCAATCTGTTTACAAAATGGGTCATCTGGAAGAAGAATGATCTCAGCATTGTTGGATTCTGTGGATATGTTATCCTTTCCAGAGAGAGCATTGGCAGGGCCCATGTGTGTTCCAGGAACATGTGTGAATAGTCTTGCAGGAACATCTGCCATAGAGCATAACATCATGATAGTCAGTGGGGGGCTCTGAAGTAGGTAAGATTTTTATGATTGGTGATTATTTGGACTACATGTTAAGCTCCTAGTAAGTGATGTCTCCAGTCTTCAAGAGCATGGATGACCACCAGTAGTTCTCTATCATATATGTCATAGTTTCGTTCTGCACTTGATAGAGTGGTAGATCGGTAGGCACATGGGTGTAGATTGCTGTTGGAGTCTTTTTGTATGAGGACTCCTCCTGTGGCTAGGAGGGAAGCATCTGTCATTACTAGGTATGGGTGTTCTGGGTCCAGCCATTTTAAGACCAGGGAGGTAGAGAACACCAGTTTCATGTCTTCAAAGGCATGTTGTTCTTTCTCTGTTCAAGTCCAAGGTTTGTCCTTTCAAGTGAGCTTATTAAGTGGGGTGACTCTTTGAGCAAAGTTTGGGATGAATCTCTGATAGAAGTTGCAGAATTCTAGGAAGGATCTTATGGCCTTGACTGAGTTGGGAGGTTTCCATTCTTCTATGGCTCAGAGTTTGGTTTTATCCATTGTGAGTTCTCCTGGTCAAATTGTTAGACCAAGATAATCCATGGTCTGAAAGTCGAAAATGCATTTCTGGAGTTTGCACCTAAGTTCTAGGCTTCTAAGTCATTCTAGAACCTTGACAGTTCTTTCTTTATGCTCGGATGGATCAGCAGAATGGATGGCTAGATCATCCATATAGATAATTAGCCATCCTTCTGCAAGGTAATCACCAAAGGTGTCATTCATGAATGCTTGGAAAGTTGCTGGAGAGTTGCATAATCCAAAGAACATTATAGTTGGTTCAAACAGTCCAAAGGGGGTGATAAAGGCTGCTTTCCATCAATTCTCTGGTACTATTTGTATATTGTGGTATCCCCATTGGATGTCCATCTTGGTGAAGATAGTTGAGTTTCCTATTTGTTCGATGATGGACTGGATGTTTGGTAGGGGATAGGCATTCTTTATAGTATGCTCATTGAGATATCTACAGTCTTGGCAAGGTCGGAGCTTTCCATCCTTCTTGTCAACAAAGAAGAAGGGTGCTGCTTGAGGGGATTGCAATGGTTTGATTCATCCATTTGCCAGATTTTCTTCTATGAACTTTTTACAGGCTTTTTGTTCATGGAGAAACAGGGGGTAGGCTTTGGCCCTCTTGGGATGAATTTTTCCTTCAGTTTGATGGTATGATCATATGCTCGTGAAGGGGGTAGAACATTTGGGGGATTTTCTTCAAATACATCTTTGAAGTTTCTATAGTCTTTTGGTAACTCCCTTTTTTCCTGCTTTTTCTCCATCTCCAGTTCCATGGATAGTGTTGTTTTCATGACATATTCTTTGGTGGTTTCATATCTTTCACAGTATGCTGTGTGGATCTCAAAATCAGAATCCTTCCGAAGTTATCTTATGAGGTATCTTCTTTTATCTTCTTTGTCCTCCTTCAGAGTTTGTTTCCAGTCTCAGTTTGGTAGTTGAAGGGTTACTCTTCCTGTTGCCCAGTCTATGTCCAGATTTTGTTCCCTAAGCCAGTTCATTCACAGGATGACATTCTCTTTGCTGGCCAGAAGGAGGTGGAACATTCAGTTTTTTATTACATTTCTGATGTGGAAAGTTATCATGGTTCAGAATCTGATAAGTCCCACTTGATTGGTTGTTCCCTCTGTGTTAATAGCTCTGATGGGTCATGCTATTCTTTCCATAGATAGGTTGTTTCTTTTGGTGAAGTCCAGGTTTATGAATGAGCCAGTTGCTTCACAGTTGATTAAAGCAGTGATTTTGGCGATGGTTCTTCTGGATATTTCAAGTGAGATGGGAATGAGTATTGATTTTGGGTCACTTGATACTAATACAGAAGAAAAGTTAGGGGAGCAGTGAGCCAATTTCTGTTTCCTCTTTAAAAATCTGAAAAGCCCTTGTCCTTGAGTTCAATCTTTGCGACTGTTTCTTTATCCTCCTTGGGATCTTTGAAACATTCCTTAAGTACTTGGAGTACTTTTTTCTCATCTACCTGCTTTTCTCCTAGTTGTTTCACATATTCATGAATGGGTCCTTTCTTTGTTTCAATGGTTTGGACCCTGGCTGGGTTTTTAGGGGGATGGGGTGGTGGATTTCCTCTCTTTGGATGTCCTGGTGAAGCATCCAACTTTGTGACATATGAAGCACCTGTTTTCTCTGATGTGATGAGCTCTTTCAGTAGGGGAGAGCATTTGTTGTCCTAAGGTAGTGGTTTGAAGGGCATCTATATCCATAGCATTTGGATCTTGATTGTTGGTTTGTCCGTAGTCTGTTCTTCCTTTTCTGATGTCCTTTATCCAGTCCTGTTGTTGGGTGAAAGCAGCAGCTTTTTCTGATCATTCCTTCCATGATTCTGATTCCTTCTCTATTCCAACGCTTCTTTGGGCCATCTCAAATGGGTAAAACTTGGGGGGTTTGGGGGAGGGAGGTCGCAGCCAATCCTTCTGCCATTTGTAGGATTGTGTCCCTAATTCTCCTTTTGGCCATGGCAATTCCTCCTAGCAATGATCTGATGTTTCCCATGATAGGAGGGTTCCAGGCATGGTTGGTCCTGTTAAGTTTCTCAATGATGGGGGTGAAGGAGAGTGATATGGCAAGGTGGTCATGGGCAAGGTTCAGGAGGTAGTTCTCTCCTTGTTCCTCAGTGAGGGCTCAGAGGAGTGGTTTGAGGTAGGGGGCCAAAATAAATCTGGAGAAGATATTAATGATTCTGAAGATACCAAGATCTGCAAGGGTTTGACAGATTTGGATTCATCCCTCAGCCAGAGAGTATTTGAGTGCATAATCAAGAGATTCTGCTGGTGTTGGATTTCTTTGAGCTCTCTCATGATTGAATCTGACAGAGAGTAAGAGTTATTGAAAGGCTGCAATAAGGGGGGGGAGGGAAGATGGGTGCTTCATCATAGAGGGAGTGTGAGACAAGTTAGTGATAGAGGGCTGGGCATTCAAGGATCAATATTAGGAGGGTCTTTCGAAAAACAGGAGGGAGTCTATGTCCTCAGATAGGAGGTAGTTCAGGAATGAAGATTCCAGACATGAGAGGGAGTATACAGGGGATATAAAGTCTTGAGGATTTATGGAGGGATTCAAGGGAGTATTCATGGGGTATGGTCATTGTTCTGGGGATCGTCAGAGTTTCCTTGATCATTTATAAACTTTCAAGAGTTCTGATCCATTTCTAAGGTTAGATTCTGATTCCCATGTGTCATTACTGGAACCATATCCCTTTCATCAGATACAGAATTGGTGGGCCTCCTTTTTCCCTCTATGGGCAATAATTTTGTTCATTTCCCATTCTTCTTCTCCATCTATTATCTCCAAGGTAGGTCAGGAGAAGTTGGCTCCATGTCCCCAAGTTTTCACATAGGGGGTTAGCAGGCTGGCTTGGAATACATTGTGGATCTTTCATGTTGGAGGGAGGTGAAGCTAGTAGGCTACTGGAGAAATTACTTTTTCAATTTCAAATGGTCCTTTATATTTGGGAGCTAGTTTTCTAACTGGGTAGTTCATTTTTAGATTGGTTGCCTCTAGCCATATCTTGTCTCAGACTTTTCATGGCATAAATTTGTCTTTCCATAAACATCCTTGCTCATTCATGTACTGCCAGTGCCTCTTTTCGAGAGTCTTCTAATTTAGTTAACCTGTTTTCCAATTTCAGAACAAATGTTTTTCCGATTGGTGGATAAGCTCAGGGTCAGTATCCCATGATCAGTTCAAATGGGAATTTCCTAGTAGTGAAATGGATTGCCATGTTGTGATGAAATTTGGCCAGCAAAAGGAGTAGAACCCATTGATCCACAGATCCGTTGCAGAAGATTCAGATATAAGTTTCAAGTTTCTGATTCATTTATTCAGTTTCTCCATCTGTTTAGGGGTGATAGGCAGATGATAGGGCAATGTCATACTGGAGTAGTCATGCTAGTTCTCTGGCAAAGACAGATGCAAATTGGGGACCCCTATCTGAGATAATTCTGTCATGGAGGCTAAATATTTTAAACACTTGATCAAAAAAGAGTTGGGCAATTCCATGTGCATTGATGGTTTTGAAGCAAGGG
>JBBPMF010000899.1:0-15090 GCA_038090175.1 Austroboletus eburneus
ACACAAGGTCCAATAGAAGTCCGGGGTCTCTTAGGCAATCTTTCAGCACTAAGGGGGGCTCGTAACCACGTAGGATAACGTAGAATAAGCTAAAGAATATGGTACATGGCACTTGGTCTAAATACTGAAATGTTGTGGGAAGTACTCGCCCTGAAAGAGAGGTAGGCTGTGGAGAAGACTGTGTCCATCAAAGATAAAGGCAGGGCAATGGAACACATCAGCGGAACACATCAGTGGAACGGGCAGTGTAAGGATCAGGATCAGGAATGATGTGTTCCGCTTCGGCTTTCAGAAAGAAAAGAGAAATAGTCGCTCTCTTCAAGAGAGGACATAGACACAAAGACCATAGAGGAAACAAAAGAGTAGTCCCTGTCCCCTTCAGCAGAGGAAATTGTAACAATTCTGGGGTTTCATCTTTGTACTGGGACCAATTCCTGTCCCTTTTATCTTTCTCTTCCTGTTATGCTCGATGTGGTCTAGCATAGGCCTGCAGAGGTTCAAGGGCTTTACTGTCGCTATACAGCTAACAGGATGAGGGGCCTATCAAGGGGGTTCCTTGACAGGGAGGCTAAGGCTGGCGTAAGACTAATGTCAGGTCAAAGGGGTCCATTCAAGAGTCTTTCTTGATAGAGAGTCTGGGACCATTGAGGACTGAGGAATCAACGGGTCTTGAGGATGTCACAGGACTAGCGATGGATTAAGAGTTTCAGAGAGAGTGTCCACTCAACAGTAGGATGAGGACTGGGGGACCTGAGAGCAACTCCAAGATACTAGGCAAATTGCAGGAGGTCTAAGATAGCAAATACACCTGAGTATCGAGGATTTATATATGCGAGCCAAATGGTTAAGGGTAGATCAATGAAAGAAGGTGAGTCAGCAGTAGAAAGCAATGAAATCATGAAGAAGCTGAGTCACTACAGAGTGGATGCAATGGCATCAGATAAGTAAGAAAGGACCCAAGCAGGGCTTGAACAGCAAGGATCAAGGTTCTTTGATATACATGGTAAGTGAAGTAAGAAAAAGAAAAGAGGGACCCAACAAATTGTAACATTACCCCCATTGTATGGGTGAGACTGTGACAAAACCTTAGTAGTCACCATGACAGGACCTGGTCTCATTGTCGTTAGCTTTAGCGCTGATGAAGAATTCATAGTCATCTGCTGCTGGCAAAGAGGGGGGAGGAGTGGGGACTCAATAGGGGATCCGGTCATTGGGGCATCATCCAGGGGGGTTGGGATGACTGTGGCATGAGGAAGAAGAGCATGAGGAATGGGGAGATTGGTGTGTGGATGAGTTTGAGGAAGAAGAGGTAAATGCGTGAGGTGTTTGTGGGTGCATGGGACATGCACATTAGGGGTGTCCCAGAGATTGCCTGTGGCAGATGGGACATTGATAGAGTAGGCATAGAAGGCAGCGATGTCCAAGGTGGTGACATTGATAACATGCCTTGTGGTAGCAAGGGTGGTTGGGGAGAAGCGACCAGACTCCCTGGTTACCAGCCCAGTAGTCATTGGCCTGATCTAAGGCAGCAACTTCTTGAGCAGAGAGTGGTTCAGAGGATGCAGACAGGGTGGAGATGTGGGTCTTGCCAGTAGTGGCAGGGTTTTGGAGGTATCAATCAATGTTGATAATGAAGTTGGTCATGTCCAACTGGTGCATCAGTTGGACAAGATCATGTTCCAGGGTCTGGTGGAGACAACGAATGTGGAGGTTGGCCAGTGCTTGAGCAGCAGAGGCAGTGAGGGTGGCAGTGGAAACAGTAATATGTGTCATATCCCTAATCCTAGCCAACTCCAGTCCTCCGATCATCAACTCCTGTCCTCCGCTTTCCTGTTCCTCCAGTACTCCAGTACTCTGCTTTTTTGTACATTCTAATTACGTTACTCTTTGTTCTCCTTTTGTACTAGTCTCATCTCTTAGATTTCTCCGATCCTGTGTTCACACAGCTCCACTTATGTTTTCTTTCTGTCTCCCTTTCCCCAGCTCCGCTTACTTACATTTTCTGTCATTGCCTTTGTACACCACCTCCAACCTCCATATATATAGTCCTGTCTTGTCACCTGTACTTTAGCTAGTTATTAACCTAGACAACTTAGACAACCCAGACAAATCTGACTCCCCTGTCTTCTCTTGCTCCTTTTCATTTCCTGCTCCTCTGAAACCTGGGACCCCCAACGATCTGACAAGGGCACAGTGCTCTGCTCCGAGTCACTGAAGCCAAAGTCCCACTAGTCCCCCTTTCACCAAGACAACTCCGGAATTTCTTGGACCTCCTTCAGAGTTCGTCCACCAAGTCTGACCCGGTCTTAACAATATGGGAGTTTGTCAGGAAGAGACAGTACATGAGGGCAAAGGGGGAGTGGGGTTCCATGTGGGCATCAAGTGCCATGGTGAGACTGGAGTCTCAGAGTTTGATGGTGATGGCGGCGGCGAGGTCATCATTGAGGAGTGTGGGGTGGTTTGGTAGTGCAGTGGGAGGTATGGACAATGGGAGGTAAGTGGGGCGGTTGGAGATTCATTGGGCAAGGGGAATAGGTATAGTAGTGGGAACGAGGGGTTCAGAATGGGTCCAGCTGAAGCCGGGCCATGCAAAGGGGATCCCTTCCTCATCATTACAAAGGTATTGGATCATGGAGGGGGAAGGTACAGGGAGCAGTATGTCATTGAGTTCAAGGGGGTTGTTGGCGGGAGTGGTAGTGGACCAGCCAGCTTTGGTGATGTCAGAGGGAACATCACTGGGCACAGGAAAGGGTGCAGAGAGGGTGATGGACATGACTGTGAGGGGTGTGGATTTGTTTGAGATCAAGGAGATCGAATGGTGACGTTTATAGTCATTGAGAAGGGATGCAGAGTTTCATAGATTTCATGCAGGTTCCCAGGAATCTTCTTTGGCTATGTATCCCTTCCATCAGATCAGAAAGGAACAGGAGGATGGAGGTCCATAATGGCAGATGATTTTTTCGATTTCATATTCTTCATGTCCATCAATGAGGTCAGGTGGAGAAGAGTAGTTCGGCCCATGGACGGGGTTTTCGTGATAGGGTGATAGGAGGGATGCATGGAATATTGGGTGGATTTTCCATGATTGTGGGAGGTGCAATTTGTAGATGATGGGAGATAGCACCTTGATAATGGTAAAAGGTCCTTTGCATTTTGGGGCGAACTTTGGGTTGACAATGGAGCATTTGAGGCTTCTGGCCTCAAGCCAGACTTTGGATTCTTTGGTGAAAGGGGTGAAAGAGTGGTGGTTTTGGGATGCCATGACTTGGCGAGCAAGTTCGTGGGCAGCGAGGGCTTCATTGCAGGCAGCAACAAGGAATTTGAGGCAGTCTTCAAGGGTGGGGATGTGGGAGTCAGTGATAACCAAGGGAAGGGCACGGGGTTCATATCTCATAATGAGATAAAATGGGGTCTGTCCAGTGACAGAATGGGGATAGTGGTTGTGAGCAAACTCTGCATGAGGGATGAGTTCAGACCATGTGGTGGGGTTACTTCCACAGAAAATGTGGAGGTAGATCTCAACTTCCTGGTTAACCCATTTGGTTTCTCCATTAGTCTGGGGGTGGTATGCGGTGGAGAGAGCAAGGGAGTAATTGAGAGCATTTTCCAATGCTTTGGCAAAGGCGGAGGCAAACTGCAGGCCTTGGTCTGAGATGATTCTGTCATAAAGACCAAATCAGAGGAAGACTTTGTGGAAAAAAAGAGCTGCAACTCCTTTGGTGGTGATGGTTTTCTTTGTAGGGCAGAGAATTACCCCCTTAGTAAGGCCATGGTCAACCACAACCAAGAGAGTATCAAAACCTGAGAATTCAGGGAGGTCCGTGATCAGATCACATGAGATCTGCTAGAAAGGATGGGTACAGGTGGAGTGGATGGGGGTAAGTGGAGGGACAGTGGGGTGGGTGTTGGCCTTGTGTTGTTGACATGAGGCACAACCTTCAACATACTTGTGTACATATTGAGTGAGGCCTGGCCATCAGAACTCGGCGGTGATGAGCTGATGAGTCTTGAGATAACCAGGGTGATCAGCAGTCTCATGGTCATGGCAGCACTGGAGGATGGAATGTTGGAGAGATTTATCAGGGGAAATGTAAACACATCCTTGGAAGGTAAGGATGCTGTCCTTGTACTGCCAGTCGGACAATTGTGATCAAAAGGCAGGGGAAATGGTGCCATCAAGGGATTGGAGGGCTTTGAGTATGAAGGGATCTGTCTTGGAGTGAGACGAGATGTGTTCTTGGAGCATGGCATCTATGATATTGACAAACAAGGATGGGAGAAGGAGGGTGACTCCTTCATTGTTAGCGTCATCCAAGGGGGTAAAATCGGGGCAGTGGGAGAGGGCATCGGGACCAGTGAGGATTTTACCAGGGATGTGGATCATAGTCAGATTAAAATCTGCCAGGTCGAGGAGCCAACGGACTTGTCAGCAGTTGAGGTTCTGTGCTGACCGGAAGTAGGTCAGGTTCTTGTGGTCCGTAAAGACTTGGACTGGGTGGAAGCTGCCATAGAGATAATGGTGCCAGGATTTCAGGGCTTGCATGATAGCAAGGAGTTCCCAATCATAGATGTCATAGTTTTGTTCTGCTGGTGAGAACAACTGGGAGAGATAGAAACAGGGGTGCCAATCCCCATTGGTATCTGTCTGAAGGAGGATTGCACCAGAGGCGAACTTGGAAGCATCCATTGTAATAGCAAATGGGGTGGAGAGGTTAGGAAGTTGAAGGACTGGGCAGGCAAGGAATAGTTCTTTAAGGCATTCAAAGGACTTTTGACACTTAGTGGACCAGGCCCAGGGAGTGGTTTTCTTGGTGAGATCGATGAGACGGTGGGTGACTGAGAAGTAGTCAGGGATGAATCACTGATAGAAGTTGGCGAACCCAAGGAAGGAGCAGACATCATGAAGTTTTTCTGGGGTGGGCCAGGACACGATCCCATCGAGTTTGATGGAGTCCATGGTGAGTTGACTGGGTTTAACGATCATTCCGAGGTATTCAACTTCTTTGGAGGCGAAGTTGCATTTCTCAAGTTTGAGGTGAAGGTCAAGTTCCTTCATGCGTTGGAGGACATGCTTGGTTCGTTCAGCATGGGTTTTCTCATCGGATGAAAAGATGAGAAGATCATCCATGTAGATGATGAGCCATCCTTTGGTGATCATATCATGGAAGGAGTTGTTCATGAACCTTTGGAAGGTGGCAGGGAGTTGGTGAGACTGAAGAACACAATGGTCGGTTCAAAGAGCCCTTTATGGGTAATAAAGGTGGCTTTCCATTGATGTCTGTCTTTGATTTGGACGTTGTTTTAGCCCCATCGAACATCAAACTTTGTGAAGACCTTGGCATCATGAAGTTTGTCAACAAGGTCAGAGACTAAGGGAAGGGGATAGGCATTGTGAACTGTGTGTTCATTAAGATACCTGTAGTCTTGGCATGGGCAAAGTCCTCTGTCCTTCTTTTTAACAAAGAAGAACAGGGAGGCTTGGGGGAAGTTTGAGGGGTGTATCTTGCCTGAAGCAAGGTTCTCGTTGAGGAAGGCTTCCATAGCTTTGTGCTCATCTGGGGACAGTGGGTAAATCTTTCCAACCTTAGGTGTGAAAAATTTGTTGAGGTTGATCTCATGATTGTAGAGTTGTGAGGGGGGTACATGGTCCATGGCTTCCTTCAAGAAGACGGAGGTGGAGTCAGAGTATTCTGGGGGGAGGGTGACCTTGGGTTTGGCTTTTTCGGCAGCCATGGCCAACTTGGTAGAGTTTGTGAGTTTGGCGATAAGAGGATCACCCTTAGAAATGAAATGATAACCACATTGGATGATGCGGTTGACAGTGTAGTTGTCACGAGTGTGGTGGAGGTATTGTGGTTCTGTCTCATAGTCAAGGTATTCATAGAGATGTCCGTCATAGACAGAGTTTACTTGGACATGGTGAGGGGGTCAAGGGGAGGGCTTGAACTGTTGAAAACACATTTTGTATTGGTCCAAGTCAACTTTGTAGAGCATGTAGGGCTCCTTGGATTGGTCAGTAGACTCATCAATGGAGAGAGTCTGGCCGAACCAGTTGATGATGGGGTTGACAGCTTTCAACCATGGGAGACCGAGGATGAGATTTTGTCGACCGCAATCCATGACATAGAATAGGACTTTGTGAGTGAGTCCTTTGATATGAATGAAGAGTTCAGTAGTGAAGCAAACTCCTCTTTTATCTGTGGGTCCCTGGTTGAGATTGGTGACGTTGAGGGGGGAGGGGAGTCGGGTGGTGGGGAGTTTGTTTTTGTGGACAAAGCCCCAATCAATGCAAGAGATGTCAGCGCCACTATCGATAAGGGCGTGGATGTTGATGGTTTTCAACATGTGCAAGGGTACAATGATTTGGACAGGGATTTGCATTGAGCCAGGCAGCATAGATACTATTACACATTGTATTTTAGAAAAATCTTGCATTAGTCGAGGTCTCCATTCTAAAAATCCTTCTTGGGGGGAAGGGTGAATTGGACATGATGAACTGTGAGATCATCATCATCATCATCATCGCAGGTCTGGAGTTTGGGGAGGTCATCGTCAAGCTGTTCAACTCATTTGACCAAAGTCTTATGAGGTTCCTTTGGGTACTTTCCACAAGCATCAGCATGGTAACCTTTTTGCCTGCAGCATAAGCAACATCCTTCTTTGAAGCATTGCTCCCACTCTTCAGGAGTTAGCTTGGGGGGTCTGAGGATATTGACCACATCGATGTCCATGGCATTGGGATCACAGGTTTTCTGGGAAGGGGAGGGGGTGGAGGGGGTCTGGTAGGACCAGTATGTGGGGGTGATACAGTGTTGATTAACAATGGTCTGAGCGCAATCGTTCTGGACTTGAAAGTGAATGGCTTTTGAGTATCATTTGTCAACCTTAGTGGGAATCATGTCCATGGAGAGGATGCAGTGGGAGAGGGGAGGGGAAATGCCAGTGGCAAAGTAATTGATCAGGACATTCTGATGGGTGATATGTGCTGAGTGAGTTCGGGACCATACGATCTGTTTTTCTTAGGGATGAGATGTTCCAAATGAAGCCAGTTGATGGCTTGATTCTTGGTACTCTGGTGCTTGAAAGCATCCTTGAATTTGGTGAGGAAGTCGGTGAATGTTTCAAAGAAGTTGGTGATAATAGCTTCTTCTTGGAAGGTAGAGGCCCAGGTGGCGGCCAAGCCCTTTTTCATGTAGGACAGGGTGTAGGTGATTTTCTTATTGTCGTCATCATAAATGGCCTTCTTTATGATGAGGTAGGTCTGGATAGCAGATAGCCAAGGCATGGCATCGGCGTAAGAGCCATCAAAGGTGTTGGGGGTTCTGAGATGGAGTTCTGTGGGTTTGGTCATTATGGTGACTTGGGCTGGGGGTAGGGTGAATGTCTGTTGGTGATTGACTGGGGTTGGGGATGGTGGGGTGGGTACTCTGGGGATACTAAGTGCCACAGAGAGTCAGTGGGCGAGTTCTAGGTCCTCAGGTTGTTGAGGGATGACAAGGTCTTTGTCAGTGTCAGTGGGATTTTCTGAAGAGGATTCGTCAGTGTCCAATAAGTAAAGGGCTTCCCTTCGTGACACAAGATCAGGATAGGGTCTAGGGTTTCTGGGGCATTGGTGGGCAATGTTACGCTCAACGTAGTTGGACGTGGCCTACAAAAAGTTCGAGGGCTTACTGTCACTATACAGCTAACAGGAGTCAAGGGGATCCAGCAAGGGGCGTCCTTGGTGGAGGTTCTAAGGACTGTCAAGGAGACAGGATCTGAGGTTTCTTGGGGACCGTCGAGGAGACGGGATCAAAGGGTTTCTTGGGGACTGTCAAGGAGACGGGATCAAAGGGTTTCTTGGGGACTGTCGAGGAGACGGGATCAAAGGGTTTCTTGGGGACCGTCGAGGAGACGGGATCAAAGGGTTTCTTGGGGACTGTCGAGGAGACAGGATCAAAGGGTTTCTTGGGGACCATCAAGGAGATGGGATGAAAGGGTTCTCTGGCAAGGGTATTTCTTGACAGAGGTTCTGAGGACACTGCAAGACTAGCAATGGATCAAAGGGGTTCTAAGGAGTGTCCACTCAACAGTAGGACAAGGACTGAGGGACCGAAGACAATCCAAGATACAAGGTAGATTGTAGGAGGTCTAGGATGAGGATCTACAGCGGTGTACTGAGGGGTTATATATGCAAGTCAAATGGTTAAGGGTAGGTCATGGAAGAAGGTGAGTCAGTGATAGAAAGCGATGGAATCACGAAGAAGGCTGAGTCACTATGAAAGGATGCGATGGCATCAGAAAAGTATTAGTAATACAACTGCAGATGAGTCATGCTAAATATGTAAGTGGTAATCTGGAAAAAGGTCATGGAAAAGAGAAGAGCCCATGCAGGACTCAAACAATGGGACCTGAGGCCTTTGGTGTACAGTGGTAAGCAAGAGAAAAAGGGTAAGGGGGCCAACAAATCGTAACAGGCAATGGTGGAGGCTTATATGATGATATCCAATCAAGGGGATCTTAGACCTTTTATTATGCTCGACATGGTCTAGTGTAGGCCTGCAGAGGTTTGAGGGCTTTACTGTCGCTATACAGCTAACAGAACAAGGGGCCTGTCAAGGGGGTTCCTTGACAGGGAGGCTAAGGCTGGCATAAGACTAATGTTGGGTCAAAGGGGTCCATTCAAGGGTCTTCCTTGACAGAGGTTCTGGGACTGTTGAGGACCGAGGGATCAACAGGTCTTGAGGATGTTGCAGGACTAGCAATGGATCGAGGGTTTCAGAGAGAGCATCCACTCAACAGTAGGACAAGGACTGGGGGACCTGAGAGCAACTCCAAGATACTAGGTAAATTGCAGGAGGTCTAAGATAGTGAATACACCTGAGTATTGAGGGTTTATATATGCAAGCTGAATGGTTAAGGGTAGGTCAATGGAAGAAGGTGAGTCAGCAGCAGAAAGCAATGGAATTGCAAAGAAGCTAAGTCACTATGGAGTGGATGCAATGGCATCAGTATTGGTGATACAACTGCGGATGAGTCACACTAAATAAGTAAGCAGTATTTACAAAGATAATGGTAAAAGAAAGGACCCAAGTGGGGCTTGAACAGCAAGGATCAAGGTTCTTTGGTGTACATGGTAAGTGAAGTAAGAAAAAGAAAAGAGGGACCCAACAAATTGTAACACTTCCATGTCCACATCATTGTTCTTATCTTCAGGCAGCTGGACTTGTGACACATTTGTCTGAATGGAGATCACCAGAAGGTGAGTGGATATGTCAGGTAATGTGTTAGTGTGAACTTACTACAGCAGGTTCTGTTTGGCTGTTAGCAGCTTGAGGCAGCAAGTCTTCAGGCTTGTTGATTTGGGTAGACACCATTGTGTGCTGGTGGGAGTTTCTGGGCTGCAGAGGGTGAGTACAAGCTTGTTCCTCCCTTCTTAATGACTGTTCAATGATATCTTGGATTTTTTTGATGGACTGATTGTGTGCAGCTTCCCACTCCTGTTGTTCTATCCTAGCCTGCTCCTCATCTACCTGTTTCTGCTCTGAGATGTGCTGCCTTTGTTGGCCATCTTGTAAAGTGCAACTGACTGGATGCTGACTACCCTGAGTATTTCTAGAACAGGTTATGTGCAGGGAGACTGGCATGTTGAGACAATGAAGTTGACATGAAAAGGCAGGAAAAAAAGTGTGTAAAATAATGTGTTTTGTCATGTGAATAATTCACAACCTGTGCCACAGTGAAGTTCATGGCAGTGTTGCCTTGTTGTGTCCATCCTACTGTGTTCAATTCTGGCATCTGGAATGAACTCTCACCCCCCACCCCATCATGCAATTTCTGCACAACAGATACCTTGCTCATACTTGAACTGTGGGCATTGATTTTGAACAGCCACTGGACTCAAGCATCACCAATCGTCCATGCACAACTTCACATTTGAATATCCCTCTCTGCCAAAAGCACCATCTTCTACCACTCATCCAGATACCTGTGATGTCTGACCAGCTACTGATCCAAGACCCAGGGTCTTCTAGGACTATTATAACAAACTCACAGGTGAAATGGCTTTCATTACTGTTACACCATCTAACTATGTTTCAGGTCAAACATATGATGCAATGGGGAGCACCATTGATCCTCGTTTACCACCACCACCACTGCCAGACAAAAGTCCAAACGACTAAAGCCCCTACAGGGATCAAGTCCAATTTGAAGTTGCCAAGTTCATTTACAAGCATGCCAAGCTTTCATCAGGCAATATTGATCACCTGTGTGATCTTTGGGGTCATATATTGGATGGCAATCATTCACCATTTGCCAATACCAAGGAGCTGCACTCAATGATCGATGCAACTTTAGTTGGCAACATTCTCTAGACAAGTTTTAAGTTGAAATATCCTGGACTGCATCTCACAGAATCCATTCCTTCATGGATGATGAGCTCTTATGAGTTTTTTTATAGGTCTCCCCTTGGCCTGGCACAATATATGCTGGCCAACCCAGTGTTTGATGGTCTTCTCGATTATGTTCCTTACCATGACTTAGCTCTCATCAACAACACTTGTCAATACCATCATCTTATGTCAGGTGATTGGGCATGGTCACAGGTGGTGAGTCCACCAGTATCTTGTCAGTCTTCAATATTTACATTTACTTTAAACTTAGAACAAGATTTGTAAGAACAGGCACATGCATGAATTAACATTCATTCCAATTATCCTGGGCAGTGACAAGACTACAGTGACTGTACAGGGCAACAAGATTATTGGCCAGTATACATGTCAATCAGGAACTTCCACAACAACATTCAGCATGCACACATGAGTAGTGTTGAATTATTGGCTTTTCTAGCCATTCCAAAAGGTATATAGTGATTTCATGCTCTTGAAACAACCATTAAATTCCAGTTGATGAAGCTGCAAAGAAACATAGCACTGATCCTGTGTTCTGAAAGTTCAAAAAGCAACTATTCCATGATGCTATGGAATGAATTCTCTGGCCCCTCCAGCAAGCTATGACAATGTCAATACTATTGCAGTGTGCTGACAATTGTCACCATTGCATCATTTTTGGAATTGGACCATATATCACCAACTATCCCAAGCAGATATTAATAACTGGCATGATTCAGAATTGGTGTGGAAGGTATGTTCACTCCCATTCAATACCAATGATATTCTCTTAATCCATTTAGATGCATTGCATAGTGTTCTGACCTTGATGCAGGTGAAGCACCTTAATCAACTAAATTAATGGATGCCATTATTGAGGCAGCAATAACCACTGCCATTGCATGAGAAGATTGGGGCATTGATATCAACATTGCAGTAGGTTCAGGGGTCTCTTTTCACTCACTCAACTCATCTGATTTTTAGCTGTTCACTCATTTGTTTCCTTGTGCTAATATATATGAACTTATTGTGCCAGATATTCTTCACCAAATCATGAAGGGGGCCTTCAAGGACCACCTTGTAGACTGGATGAAGAAATATCTGGAGTGCAGATATGGGAAGGCTGGGGCAAAAGCTTGTCTGGCCAACATCAACTGGTGGTAAGTCACATAACTTCTAATAGTTACTCCATTAAATAATTCATGAATAGTATCTCTGTTATGCCACCTTTCCCATGGCTGCAGCAATTCCCTGATGATCAAAATTTTAGCCATTGAACCAGAAATAACTCAAAAGCTTTGATGAAGGTATGTCATCTTGGCTCTCTTTTCTCTTATTTATTGATATGTGAGATGGCAGGTCTATCTACCTGCTATCAAGGGGCATGTCCCCAGTGATATCATTTGGACATTCCATGCATTCCTCTGATTTTGTTACATTGTCCAGCATGAGGTCATCAATGAAAGGTCTCTCCACAAGCTGAGGGATGTGCTCAATGATTTTCATATCACAAAATTTTTCATGAAACAGGAGTCTGGACTGACTTCTCACTCCCTCATCAACATGCACTTATCCACTACAAGTCCATGATCCACTTGTTTGGTGCCCCAAATGATCTATCCACATCCATTATGGAATCAAAACATATTGCCACTGCACTGTCAAGAAACCTTGACAACACTCAAACAAAAACAACACCCTGAAGCAGATACTACAAACAAATCAACACCTGTTGAAACTAGCCACTGCATGTGCTGACTTTGAAGCACATGGTATATTGACAGCTGTGGCAACACAGTGAGGTATGATATCATACTATTATAAAAATTTGATGATACTAAGGACCCTACAGCAGCTACTAATGTACTATCGACTTCCAAGGCTCAGCACTCGATGTCACAAAATATGGAGTCAGCCAAACACAAAGACGAACTTGCTGGTGCAGTGCATGGAGAATCCCTTGGACTTGCCCATTCAGACATTCAGCTTGCTCAGACACCAGATACAGACCTGGACCCATCTCCTTGTAAGCTTATTGATATATATACACTGAATTATAAGATCACAAACATGTGAAGCAAGTTCACTCTCTCTTCATCAAGCTTGGCATTCCAAATTTGTCCACTCTTGTTGCTGAGTTCCTCTCACAATAGGTCAATAACTTTTACTTGAGCCTTTTTTCTGACTCTTGCTATGTGCTGAACTCAATAAAGATCAAAGTCTTCAATTCAGCTCTGGTTACATTTGTGGCATCTAGCAATCCAAGCAGCATCAATGGCCTTCAATGTGAGGTGATCCATGCTAGCCCAAATTGGCATGGTAGCAGGCATTATGATTGCGTGCTTGTTAGCATGGATGACTCTTCTGATGGCATGCTGAGTATAGAAGCTGTGTGCATGTTTTTTTTTTTTTTTTTTTTTTTTTTTTTTTTTTTTTTTTTTTTTTTTTTTTTTTTTTTTTTTTTTTTTTTTATTTTCATTTTCATGCACTGACAGCACAGAATATTCCTGTGCACTGATACATTGGTTCAACCACATTGCAGATAAATCAGATGAGAGTACTGGGATGTGGATAGTATTGCCATCCTTCCTCAAGGATGGTATCAAAAATCTCGTGGTAATTTCTGTTGAAAGCATAGTTCACAATGTTCATCTTCTTCCTATCTTTGGCTCAGAGTTTGTTCCAGATCATATTACACATGACAACTCTTTGGACTTATACCATGAATTCTATGCTAATAGTTTTTCTGATCATCATGCTTTTGGATTACTTAGTTGCTAATTTCTATTGCTCATATGCTCATGCTTAGGCTTTTAATATACACCCAGTTTATATCAATTTAATGTTTGATCTTATTGGGCTTTGGAAGGTGGGAAGTGGTGTGTCATTAATGTTGACACTGGCTAGTAGTCATGCAAGAGCATTTAGATGAGAAGTACATAGTCATACAATACACCAGGATAACAAGCAGATTGAGCAACTGGTCATGTGAGACATCAAGATGACAATGTGTTGAGTGTGTCATATCTCAAATTCTCGCTAAGTCCCCTCTGCTCCTCTGTATATATCATCTCTGCTCTTCCACTCCATATGTCCTCCACTACTCTGTGTCTGCTTTACTTCTTGTGTTCATGTATGTTATGTTATGTTTCCCTTTGTTCTCTTCGTAGTTAGTCTCCATTCCATCACTGTGTTGCTCAGGGTAAGGCGCACAGCTCCAGCTGTGTGACTGACCAGCACAGCAGTGGTACTCTGTTTCCTCTGTCGCTCTGACCCTGACTTTACTACATTCGAACTTCGATCTCTGTATATAAACCTGCTGTAATATGACTTAGCTCTTTAGTTCGAATATCAACTTAGTTCCGTCCTCTGCTCTCTCCTCCATCATTGAGCTCATCAATGAGTTCTCTCACTTGAGTCTTGACAACTCTCCTCTGACCTCTGGTCACTCCATACCTCTGCTCCACTCCCCTCATAAATTAGGGACAATGGAACTGGACAAGGGTGCACCACATAAGGTGAAGCCAAAGTCCCTACCCCCTCCAACCAACTCCAGCGCTCCGGAGTTCACTGCCCAGTCCCCAAGACATTAAGATTGCAAGTGTGCCAAGCAGCTGGTTATGCAAGATGGCCAGACAATTAGTACCAAAGTATTACATCACACAAGATCATAAGATTAAAAGTAAGTAAGATAGTAGTACAAAAAGTCAATAAGATCCATAAGTGGGTCAAGAAGGCTTAGCAGTCAGTGATGTGGTGAAAGTACACAATTATCTTCAAAGAACGGCATCAGGCATGGTGAGGGCTAGCTAAGCTGTTTAAAGCTGTTTAAAGCTGTTTAAAGAAGTTTAAAGCTGTTTAAAGAAGTTTAAAGCTGTTTAAAGAAGTTTAAAGCTGTTTAAAGAAGTTTAAAGCTGTTTAAAGAAGTTTAAAGCTGTTTAAAGAAGTTTAAAGCTGTTTAAAGAAGTTTGAAGAAGTTTGCAAATTTACTGATGTAGTTAGTTGCTTTCAACACAGAGCTAGATGAGAAAACTGCAAGTTTGTCATGATACTGAGTTATCATTGCTTGTGCCATTTTACTGGATGGAGTGCAGCCTGATAAGGATTCATAAGTCTGTGTTACCAATGTGTGTGTGATTGATCATTCCATGCTTTCAAATTAGTCATTCTATGTAATTGGTCCCCCACTTTTGAAAACAATTCTGTGTGTACTTACACATGAGTAACAGGTGAAGCACAACTCCAGGTCAAGATGGCATCAATGCAGTCCATTTTGCATACCAGCTAACTCAACTAGGCTCACACCAAACTGCCTGTGCAACACAGAAATTGTGTCAGGCCTTGAAGCTACTCACCAGCTTAGCCATAAGGTAGGGCTCTACCTAATATTCCTGATAACCAAGCCTTCTTGTCCTCTTGTATAATAAGAACCACTTTCAGGGCGTAATTGTCTTCCCACATGTGTTCCCGACCAAGGCTCGGCCCTAAGCTACCGCCTCCGAACAGCGTCCATAATGTGTACAGAGCACAAACCTGCCGGCGGGACCGAGAGGCCAGTCAGAACAGCGGACGAATCAATAGAATAAAATCACACCCTGCAAGTACATCATATCATACACACAAGAATGGGTCCAGTAGGAACTTCCCCAGTAATCTGTCTTTCCGCCCACTAACATCTGACTTCGTCTCCTTATCAGATGTACAAAAATTGTACAGGTGA
>JBBPMF010000900.1:0-15075 GCA_038090175.1 Austroboletus eburneus
TGGGTTGCGCTTGGTTGAGCGAATGGTTTACTAGAGACATTCTGTTTTTCCGCTGAAATGTTTGTGTTTTGCATTACTCGTTGTCTGACTCCTCCATGTACTTATTAGTGGTGAGATGGTGACTCGGTAGGAGCACTATTTATATACTTCTTGGACGTTATGCGGTCTTTCGGACCATCAGATGTACTATTTTAAAAAGGTAGTGCATGAGAATACAAAAAGGCAATGGTCCTCTCTAGGCTATATTCAAACTTACATCCATGTTTCATTCGACTTTATACGTCGTTCACCCAGACCTTGAGTTGTTTGGCAAGTGTCTTGGCGGTGAACTCCAGCTTTTCGTCCCTTGCCCTTGCAACCTCTAATATCGTCCGCTTTCTGCCTGTGGCAGTTAACACAAGGCCTACCTTCCTGGGCGAAAATGATATGGAAAGCATAGAGAATGAGAGAGGGGCAGGTCCGATGGAGCCCTTGCGGTGGCTGGATGGAGTGCCTGAGCTAACACTGCTGCGAGACTGGGAACTGGTAAATGCGATTTGAGAGGAGGCGCTGGGCGAGTTTGTGTACACCACGCCCTCACGGACACCGTAATAGCGCACGAGGTCCTCTAGACGGCTTCGTGGTTGCATGAGATCAAAGAGATCCTTGAATGATTCTTCACGCTCAAGGTGAAGTTCCGTGTCATCCATCATCACATCCTCGCGGACTTTGAGTGCGATGAAGAAATCGAGAACCTGTGTCTCGCGCTGCATTGTATCCACGGGGCCGGTACTAGGAGACGAAGCCGAAGAAGAGAAAGGAAACGGGTCGGACGAGTATGGTGGACGGATAAGAGATGTGTAGGCGGGCAAATAAGTAGAGCGTAGAACGTGCATGCAAGCTGCGGGATGTGAAATCCTCGTAAATATCACCACCGATAAGCAAGGCGATGACCCACCAATGTAAAACGACCTATTGACTAAACGAAGTTGTTGAGATAGCCAGTAGAGCGCCTTGCGCTGGCGCACAGGGCGGCTCTCATTTAACCCTGATGTCTGGGGAAATGTCAAGTACACGATCTTGAGGACGAGATGGGAGGGCAATGTGGACAGATCCTGGCGAGAGCGGCTGCCAGGAAATGGCGGAGGGGCGACGGAACTAACTGCAGCGTAGGGCGGAGGCGGAATCATGCACTTCTCGTCAAGGATGACCATGACGGGAGCCGTTCCTAGATAGCTGTTTACTTATAGTCGCTCTGCAGTGTGCTGGTGCTGGCCCGTGAGAGAGATCTGGTCATAGTTCAGAGGCGATGTTCCTCCTGGTAGCGGTCAGAGTCCCCACGTGATGTCTTCTTTCTTGATAACATGCCACGACGAGCTCGAATACACTTTGTCTCCTTGAAATCATCCCTAGTCAATCTACCCATCTCGATTTATGGACCACTACTCGAGCGATCCATAGTGCGTGCCCGTGTCGCGCCGGTGCTCGAATGGACGCCTTTCTGACACCCGACAGCGACCGCAAGCGCTTGCCATACATTTGAAACGCGACTCACAAGCATCCAAGGTCGAGGCATATGTAGGATGGACTGGCATGGCATCGTCTTCTTCCCTTGCCAACTTTAATGCTGACGCGCGCGAAATCACGCTCGAGACGCTCGAGATCGATCCCCAGTATGCGCAGGGGCTTGGATTCGCAGAGGGCGACATCGTACGTCCGCTACTTCTCAAGAATAGGGGCCCATCTCATCTCGTCCCTTTCAGGTCGAGATCGGACTCTTGCATGATCTACCTTTTGCCTCGTCAGTGGGGACAGAGCCTCTCACCGCTGATGACTGGGATATCATCGTGGGTCTCTTCCTTTACTTCACCGGCACGCTTTTCATTCTTTGTTTAGGAAATCCATGCCTCTCATGTTGAGTCCACTTTGTTATCCCAGGTTCGGGTTGCAAAAGTCGGTCAAGAAATCGATGTATGGGTATTAGGGCACTCACGAGTTCGTCTTCTTGTTGGTACGCTTTACTGCCCTTGTCCATCTTTTCACTTGATCGACCTCTCCAGTCTCTTTGGCTCCGTCGGCCAAGGGAAATGCGGCTCTCCTGACAACTGATACCGAAGTCAGCGTCGCGCCGAAGACCCATAAAAAAGCTGCCGGAGGTGTTGTTTCCAGCACTCCTCAAGATGCTGCAGCCAAAAAAGATTCGAAACCATCGCTGCCAGCAACAGTATTGCGAGTTCTGCCAACCCGTCTGATCGACAGATTTTGTCCCCCGTCAACTTCTTACAATAGACCGGAAACCTTGGCATATATCCACCCGTATATCTTTTCCAACCTCGTTAAAACTCAGTATCCGATGAAAGAAGATATGGAGGGCGTTTTCCTCAAGTTTTCATATCGATTGCTGGAGCCTCCGCAAAACCCGCTGGAGCCGCCTCGCGAGGCCAAAACGAATGCAGGAGAACGAGAGCCCGCCACTCAAGTTCTTCATCCTGGAGGGGAAGGCGAAGCTTCGTCCGCGGGAAAAACATCATTAGATGTATCCACGGCAAATTTCCTTTTGATCGGATGGTCTCATAAAATTCTAGAAAGTCACGTTTACTTTCCGTATGGGTTGGAAGGTGTTAATGATTGGCATTGGATTCAGTAAGTGTGGCTTTTAATCCATCAAGCAATTGTATTGATTATGGCGACCAAGCGTCACTCCAACAGGAGAGCGAAAGACCTCTTCAAACCTCTTCTCTGATACCTCTGTTCAAAATCCAGGCGAAGAAAAACCACAGTGAGTGTGTCAGATAAAGTCACATTAGAATATATGTCAATCAAGTAAAAGAAATTTATCCTTGCAGGAAACTGTACTCTCTGGCGTGCAAAATATCCTTGAGGATGGCACTAAGCACCTTGTTGCTAGTTTTGCTCTTCATTCCCTTACCAAAGTGGTGCCCGGGAGTATGTACCCACTCATAATCCAAGTTGTTGTGTTTTTCAACGAAGCGTCGTATCCAGTATCTGCAATTCTCTTGACTGGTAGAAAAGGCGTCGGAAAGACGTCTGTAGCCCAGGCTATTGCGAAACGGCTTGAGAATGACACGCGCACGTATGCATGTATGGCCCTAATTATCCTCTGCAATTTTTCCTGTTAACTGGTTCAAGACATTCACTACGTCGATTTCGGTCTTTACATCGAAAAACCGGTAGCAACCTTGAAGGCTCTCTTCCGGTATCTGTACGAGATTGCGTCGTGGCACCATCCGACTGTACTCATTTTTGATAACCTCGACAAGGTCTTGGCTGCAGAGGTCGAGGTGAGTGTTTTCTGCCTTCGAAATTATGTGTTTTAAATGAAGTGCGGAATACGGGCGAGCAGCATGCTGATTCATTCCGATCTCGCCACATCACGGAGCTCTTCATTGCTCAATACTCTTCCGGAGAACGAATGATGCCTTCAAATTTTCGTGGGACAGTCATGATTGGCACTGCTGAATCGCAAACGAGTCTTCACGCTCTAGTTCACACACTACATATTTTCGAAGAAGTATACCAAATCCAGTCTCCCAATAGGGATGCGCGCAAGGAGGTCAGTAGATGTCGTCAGCCAAGTATCAGTTGATATGCTAATATTCTCGCTAGATGTTAGCAAACTTACTAGAGCGACTGCGTGCGAAGGCACCTAAGATTATTGTAGACCCCGAAGATCCCCCAAATTTTGCTATGGTTTCGACACACACTGAAGGTTATTCCCCTGTTGATCTACGAGATTTAGTTACCCGTGCGGTGCAGCAAGGTGCCAGCCGTGCATATATTAAACACGGAGCAAGAGCAACCCAAGTATGACGATATCGATGGATGCGCTACAAATCTAACGATTATACCAGGTTGCATTATCCTCTGCAGATTTCTCAAATGCGCAAGTAGACTTTGTCCCACAATCTTTACGTGACGTCCCACTTCAGGAATCAAACGTAGAATGGGCCGACATAGGAGGTGAAGTTGCTTTGCTTTAGCATTAATGGTTTTTGATAACCGACTTTTATCATTCTAGGGTTAAAACACGCCAAACGTATTTTACGGGAAACCCTAGAATGGCCCACAAAATATGCTCCGTTATTCAAGCAATCACCTTTACGCTTACGTTCAGGGTACGCTGGGAAAACAGATATTCACACCCGGTTACCTATGTTTGAACAGATTGTTATTGTATGGATACCCTGGGTGTGGAAAGACACTTCTTGCTTCTGCTGTGGCCAAGGAATGTGGGCTGAATTTTATTAGTATCAAAGGGCCCGAGCTGTTGAACAAGTATATTGGTGCGAGTGAAAAATCGGTATGCTTAAGCAGGTGGAATCTTTTTCCTTTCTCTCATTAACAAACACGTCTTAGGTGAGGGATATTTTTGACCGGGCATCCTCCGCGAAACCATGCGTTCTGTTCTTTGATGAGTTCGATTCTATCGCTCCAAAGAGGTCCGCCAGGCTTCAGCTTGTGGTCCAGCTTTCTTATATATTCGTAATCTATAGAGGGCACGACAGTACAGGTGTTACTGATCGTGTGGTGAACCAGCTCCTGACTGAGATGGACGGCGCCGAGGGCTTAACTGGAGTTTACGTTCTCGCAGCCACAAGGTTGGTACTTCCTCCATAATGACGTCGCCACCATCTAATTTCTCAAGCTAGCCGACCTGATCTCATTGATGCCGCCCTTCTTCGCCCTGGTCGCCTAGACAAATCCGTTCTGTGCGACATGCCTGACGCGGAAGACCGAAATGATGTAGGAGCTCCCACTATTTCACATTTTTATGTACTAATTTCAACAGATTCTTCAAGCGGTTAGCCGCAAGGTAACCTTGGGACCATCTGTCGATTTGGAAGAAATTGCTCGATTAACAGAGGGGTACTCAGGGGCCGACCTACAGTCCCTGATGTACAATGCTCATCTTCAAGTTGTACATGCGTCCATTGATACAACGCAGGTCAAGCGGGCGGGAGAAGAGGAAGAGAAAAATGTTCAATATGTGACACTTGGAGTTACTGAACAGAAAAATCTTTCGAGAGCAGAAGAGTCTGCGATGCAGAAAAGGGTACGTGCGTTTGATGTTTCATTCAACAGAATACTGACGTCAGCGCCTATAGCTTCAACAGGTAATGAGTTCTAAAGCCAAGGCCAATGTCGAGAAGGAACCAAGTGATGCACCTAAAAAGGTTTTGTTTGCGTATTTGTTGCCTGGGGATGAGAATTGATGTGTGGGTGGCGCTAGTACGAAATTACGCAAGACGACCTTTTGCAGGTGCTCGAGACTACTCGGCCCTCTGTCTCCCGAGAAGAATTAGGTCGGCTAGGCAGGATGTGAGTGCTGTCCTAATTTGCTGAACAGGATCCGGCACTGATGCCACGGCGTTCCCAGATATAGCAGCTTCGTATCAGACCGCAGTCAGAACGAAAAGGCATTCCCGTCGCCACCCGCCCAAGGCGGTGTCGGCTCGCGAGCAACTCTTGGGTGACAGTGAAATTACGATAGAATTTGTATTGCTAGGAAAAGAACACAATTAGCAATTTCCACCTTGTAGTATAAGTCATTGTTTTTCTGAGTGGAACTGCTACTTTTAGGAAGGCGTTTGTGCGCGTGGTGGAAGGGATGGGGAAAACGAGGCAGCAGCAAGCGAGAAATGCGAGGGGTGCCACAGTTTTTCTGGGGTCCCGTGCGACAGGACCCCAGAATGTGGGAACCAGGGTTTATTAACAACCAACGCGATCCCCCACCTAGCACAGAAGAGCAAAACACTGGAAATTTTTGTTACTTTTATAATGGTTTCATCCAAAAAGCATCAGAAACATAGCAAAGCACCTTCACAAAGTGCGTTTCGCATCGCAAAATGCTGCGAATATTCGTTGTGTCCCTCAGATAATTAACTTCTCATCGAGCAGTGAGGACACGCACGACGAGGTCCAAAGGCAGGGTCAGTCCCCACGTTCCACTCATGCTCATCATACTTACCAACTCATTGCTTTAATCCGATCATCACTGTTCTGTTTATAATCTTAGCCCCTCACTGATCCGGAACAGAACACCCAGCTGCTGACAGACCAGCTGCGCTCGTTGGGCCTATACCCGGCACACACTCTGGGGGACGGCAATTGTCTGTTCCGCGCCTTGAGCGATCAACTATACGGCACCCCTTCATACCATTTTCAACTGCGCAAGGATATATGCGACTGGATTGAAGCCCACTCGCTACGCTACGAGCCGTTCTGTGAAGATGAACGTGGCCTGACAGCCCATTTGCGGTGCATGAGGGAACAAGGTGTGTGGTGGCTGTAATTACCCTTTCACGATGACTCGACCTCTTTTTTCCTCCTTCTTTTCTTGGCAATATGATAACACGTTGCAGGCACTTATGGCGGTCACCTTGAGCTATCTGCATTTGCTCACTTTACTCGCCGGAACGTCAAGGTCGTGCAGCCTGGGCTTGTGTACGTCATCGAGTGGAATGCAGGGGGAGATGCTATCGCCGATCAGTCCGCTAGTCTGGCCGCACCATCTGATGGACAACTTATGGACGCACGTGAGAAACGCCGTGTTCGGAAGCAGCAACAACAACGGGAGGAAATATCGCAACAAGAGGAAGAAAGCGATACTGTTTATGTAGCGTAAGTTATCCTTTTGGGGTAACGCTGTATGAGCTGTGAATGCCTGACAATTTGATGTTTGCAGATACCATGACTGGGAGCATTTTTCATCAATTCGCAATTTGAGGGGTCCGCATACGGGCTTTCCCAACGTTTCTGAACTCCCAGCAGATTCGGCGGCTGTTGTACCTTCCCCTGTGAAAAGGAAGCCACCTTCATTACGGGCCAAAGCAAAGCCGGAGTCGAAGATTACTTTGAAACGCTCCAAAAACGGCCAATTTGTGAGCACCAAGGTGAAGATTGAAGAAGAAACTTTGGTTGTTACGCCCACACAAATCCCTCTTCCATTGTCACGCTCGCCGTCGCCCCTGTCCTCTGCGGAATCATTCCCCCAAATTGATGTTGATGTACTACCACCCACACCTGTCGCAACACATCCAGTAATTGTAGAACCCTCACTGTCTCCCGTCCTCCGAGTTCACCGGTCCCCTAAACGCACGTTTGACGAATCGTCGGGTTCGTCGTCCTTGTCGGACTCCCTAGCCAAGCGAACGCGCAGTACCCACCGACTTCCCCCTCCTGCAGCACAACTACGACCAGATACAGACGCCATCGAGGTCGACGATCCGGAGGAAGAATCGACACCAGAACTCTCTACCCCGAGGTCTTCTGATTCTACGCCATCTTCTTCGGTAGCGTCATCACCTCTTCCTGGAACACCACCTCCGGAGCCCGAACCTTTTGATAGGCCTCTGACACGACGTCAGCGGAAAGCCTTGGGGCTCCCCAAGCCGCGAGCCGCGCTTGTTTCCAAGCGTGTTAGTGCAGGGAAAATTGTCATTCCCGGCGGTCGGTTCAAGAGGAACAACGCGACGACGAACGACAAGGGGCAAACGAAGATAATGGAGGTGCGAGATCCCAATGTGGATGATGAAGGCAGCATGCATGAGGAATGGCAGCATAATGGAACGGGAAGGCTAGACGTGCGTGGTTTTCGAGAGCTGAAAATCTAGCACTCTATGCACTACCGAGTTTCCTTTCATTCAGACGCGTTCAAACTATCTCACGACGTTGACGATCTAGAGACGACTCCTGTTACGACCACTGCAACCATGGACCAGACACATGCACTCTTCGCCCCATCGCACATACATTGGACACCCACGAAATGGCATTCCACTACCATGATGCGCTTCTCCGAGCATTTACTCCTACATCTAGTTTAGAGCATCATTCCCCAATTTGTTCATGATACCCGCATACCTAGCCTGTATCAATATTCCGCCAGCATTACTTATAGCGAGCATTGCCACTGGGTCAGCGGATTTGGTAAGGAGACCACGTGACTATTCATTTATTTCGCGTTCGAAACGCGACGCACTGTTTCCCTCGATCCTCACGACGCCACGATGCACTCGGAGACGGACGTCCACACCACCCACCATGTCGAGTCCCTACGTCGCACTGCTTGCTACTATTGGCCGTACCAAAGTCACACATACGCGAGGAAAATTGTCTCCTATAACCAATGCCACTTTCGGCCCGCGCTTAACCTTCGTGCGCTCATTTCCGCTCTTTCCCGCGAGCAAGCAACAGGGGGCCAGAAGGATCAGTTAGAAAACGGTGACACTCTTGGCAAACGCAAACGTTTGGAATCGCCTGGTTCTTCGAAACGCATTAGACTTGACAACAACGAGGGTCGAGGGGTTTCAAGCTGTGACCTTGAAGAGAGTCGGGAGGTCGACGTAGGCCCGGGAAACAAGCAGATTTATCCATCGTTTTGGGAATCATCCGACGTAATTAATGACGCAAATCGAACAAAGAACGCTTCTTTCCTTCAAGTTTACCAGTTTGGAATGCACTTGCGGTATAACAAGATGGTTGTTCACAGTCAGAAAGAAAATTACGCAGACGACGAAGCCGCAGCTAATATGGGATGGATTAAGGAAGAGGACAGGCTTTGTTCCCTTCTTCAAGACCGCCAGAGGGACACGACTCTGCTCCAAGACATTGACATGGGGAAGCTCGTTATCATGCGCTACCATGGACGCCTTTTGGCCATCTCTTACCGGTCTTCAAGACATTTTATAGAACACAGTGAGAAGTGGATGCTTCTACTTCCGGATATCCCATGGCCAGACGGTCTCGGTGAGGAAGGATTTGGGGGGCAAAATGTACTTCCCATGGACATACATCGCAACTTTTTCACCGCTTGCGCCTTCTTCCAGTCCTATCGTCGCGCGAAACTAGAAGCGGATCTCCTACTGCACGTCCTTCCAGAAGGTACATACGACCCGACATGTGATCTTCCGTTTGAGCTCCGAGCCCAGTTCACGCTCTCGTTTGCGACATCTAAGACGTGTAATCCATTCGAAAGCTTTTCTCAAGGCGTGCTGAGCGACCTCGAAAGTCTCCAACGCCGGTTCCTTTGCCTCCTCTCCAAGACACCTCTTACGCGTCTTGTAGACGGTGAATTTACAGGCGAGGAAATGGACGCTACCATCCCCTTCTTTCTCAAAATCATGCGTCCAGCGCCTCCTCTCCCGGATGTGAATTACGACTCATTGCAGCCTGATGGACTTCTCTCAACACTACTGCCCTTTCAAAGACGAACTGTCGCATGGATGCTAGAGCGTGAAGGGAAACGAATTACACCTACGGGTACCGTAGCGCCGATTGATGATTTAGAGGCCTCGTCAAGTACACAAGGCAGGAGCTTACCCGTGTTTTGGGAAGAAATAGAAATGGGCGGTCAAAATTTCTATCTCAACCACCTTACAAGTGACCTTAGTCTCACCCCGCCAGAGCCTCATCCTGCACTAGGAGGTATACTTGCTGAAGAACCTGGTTTGCTTCCATCCTATATTCCACGGTTTCAAAGTTTAACGGCTTACTCATTCAGGTCTTGGAAAAACGATGGAATGCCTCTCGTTGGTCCTTCTCAACCCAGCTCCGGAAAGGAATCCTTCGAATCAGAGGTGGGATCCGGAAGCGCAATTGCGTGTTCGGGAGATCAAGGTGATATTTCACTGACTATCTCGCCGTATTTCCTCCACCAACATTCAATATACCTAGACGACTCTTATAGTGACCCCACCTGCCTTGGCGACTCAATGGGCAGATGAACTTGCCGCCCATGCACCTGGCCTCAAAGTCTTTGTATACGAGGGTTGGATGAAGCTCCGGGTACCGATTACGGAAGCCGACATTGAAGCCCGTAGAGACCAACAGCGTTTACCTTTAAAAACTGTAACCGGTCAAAAAACCAAACGCAAGGGTCGAGTTAAGAATAGCGACGACGCGACGAGTTTAGCATCGAATATTGCAAGTAACTCGGATACATTGCTCGACTGGCCTCATTTCATCAATCAATTTGACATTTGCATAACAACGTATAACGTCCTTCGATTGGATTTAACAGTTGCTCGCGCGCCCCCTGACCGTCCTCGCAGACAAGCTGCAGCAAATAGCAGTCGAAGGAGGCCGAGGAGTCCCTTGGTCATGTGTGAGTGGTATCGGGTGATCATGGATGAAGTGCAAATGATGGGAATGGGTGCATCCGAGTTCGTCTTTCTCTGCGTTCTCTTTCTGCGATTTTTACTGAAAATTTTCGACAGAGCGATGGTTTCCCTCATCCCTCGTCTATCCTCCTTTGCCGTCTCCGGAACTCCGGCGCGTGCCCAAGTTTCAGACCTCATTAGCGTTCTTAAATTCTTGCGTATTGATGACCTCGTATCGCCCACGCGCATGTGGAACAAGCTTTTGAAACATGAAAACAAGGATTTATTTGCAGCACTGCTCCAGAGATATTCCGTCAGGTTAGCGACGTCGCCAATACGAAAACTCGTTATTGACCGATTGTCTGATAACACAGAACGCTGAAAGAATCGGTCAAGAACGAATTGACGATACCTCAACAACAACGATATTTAGTAGCCATCGAACTTGGACGGGTCGAGCGCCACGTGGGTCTTTTGAGTCTCGATTATTTTGGATTGAATATAACTATGAAACTATAAAAAAAGGTATACGACCAAGCTGTGGAGGAGGCGCTCATCGAACTCGGGCTTGATGCACGCGGTGTGGCAACACACGAAGGGTGGGACGTAGATGCGAGTGTTTTGCGGAACGTTCTAAGAAGGTTGAGAGGAATATGTACACATCCTCAGGTGGGTTCATATCACATGCTTGTAACTTGATTGGTAATGGCGCACTGCAGGTTGGACAGCTCTTAAAGCCAGGCGATAAGAAAAACAAGTCGGGTACTCTGAAGAACATGGCAGAGGTCTTGGAGGTATGCGTCTTCGTCGGTTCATTTCTTCGGTGTTTATGTGAATTGCGCAGTCGATGAAAGACCAGAATTGGAGAAATTTGATGGAGGACCGCAGAGCAAAGGTGCGGTGCTTTATTCTGGTCCTGGTTATAATTTCACTCTGTAATTATTATGCAGATTTTGACATGGACTCGTCTCGCTCAACTCCAGCAACACCAGTCGGAGGATCGTGACCGGTATCAACGCGCTCTGGAACATTTGCTCACTGCAGAGCTGGAGGCTAATCAGTTCATCGACGAGATCAAAGCCGCGATAGCTCAACACAGCTTGAGAGGTGATGTCCTAAAAAATGAAGCAAAGGCGTTGCAAGATTCGAGGAAGCTGAATCTTGCCAACGAACAGCACGCTGACAAGGGGAAAGGAAAGGATTTCGATTTCGAACACAATTCGAATCTGGATGTCGACTCCGGTGATTCCGACGACGACGATGTAGAGGATCGAGGGTTACCCAAGACGCCGGCCGGAGAGGAGCACCGGGCCAAGCGAATGGCATTAACGGCTCGTCTGCGAGAGTGTGTGATGGTACTTCATCGGGTCAAATTCTTGCAGGGAGATATCTATCATGTTCTTGGATCTTCCTATTCAAATAAAGAAGACGCTGCGTACGAGTCTGCCGAATGCCTCCGGAAAGACCTGCTCAAATGTAAGTCCGTGTGGCATTGTAAACAAGGCCCTGATGTGACACACGTGATTGGCTAGCAACGGAGGAAGCGGCGAATAGGGCTATGAGAAGGCTGAGCACTTCTACGACGGAGAAGCGCGTGACAGAACGGACTCTGCAAATCCGATTGCCGTTCATGAAGGGCGGAGGTATTAGATCCACCCATTTGGTGAGCACCACTATCTGAACCTCTCTTCCTCTTCTTATTCATTTGATATTCTTCTTTATAGTTCGAAGAAGCGAACGAAATTATCGAAGACGTGCTCAACAATCAATCTACTCTTCTGTGGGAATGGCGCATTCAGATCGTCGAACTTCTCACTCAGAAGTTGAGCGCGGGCGAGGAACAAGCCGATGGGGAAGAATATGCTCGTACGCTAGATACGCAGGGCGCGGCTGAGACCTATCTGCAAGCCTATACAGCCCTCCTCGCTGATCGGCGGGAGTCGATAGCTGCCGAACGGACGCTCTTGGCGGCGCACGAAGGAAGGGAGAAGAAGACGAGAAAGACCAAGGCTGCCGCTCGGGCCGAGATCGACGCGCAGGAAAACTTGGAAATTCCAGACGACGTCGAAGTACAGCCTCAACACGAAGTGTTGTACGGAGAGCTGTCGGAACAGCGCAAGGACATCGTTTCGTCTGGGCGTGCGCTGAAATCGGTGTTGGTGGACCTCACCGCTCTCGGTGCTCGTCTAAAGGACGATGACATCGAAAAGACGATCGCCAAGGACGGCGCGACGAGATTACGAGAGTTGATAGCGAGCCTACGTAAGCTATTTTGTCGCGCCGTGACTCATGTGTTGACGAAGTGTCGCAGAGGAAGTCACCGAGAAGTTAGATGCCGATCTAGCTGTGCTGCGAAAGGTGTTCAACGATCGTATCCAGTCCGTAACCCCCGCGTCTTTTTTTCCCAGGCGATTCCCTTGCTAACATGTCTCTAGGTATTTTCGACAGCTCCAGGATATCTCGGACACCGTGGCAGAAGTCGAGTGGGAAGGCACCGTTTCCAATGCCATGGAGGCGACCCGTCTCGAGAATGTCAGTCTCGCTGCCAATATCAACACGAGCCGTGCACGACAGCGTTATCTGGAACACCTTGCCGAGGGCGGGTCGGGCGTCGACGAAGAGGACATCATTTGTATCGTATGTCAGTGTGAGTTTATAGGCGGATTCATAACCCAATGGTGGGTAGCTTTCTTCCTCCGAAAAGGTTCATACGTTGACATGGCGCATAGTGGACATGTTTGTTGCGAGGTAACGTTTTGTGATGTTTTTGACGGTGGTTGATTGACGGGACTGACTTGGATCGTGCAAAGAAATGCATGCGAGCTTGGATTTCTCATATCCGGGGAAGAGCTTGCCCTGTTTGCAGGTATATATTCTCCGTATGAAAAGACATCTAGCTGATTGTTTCTTGTAGAGCTCCCTTGGACTCCAGTCAGCTGCAACACTTTACCGCGAAAGAAGATCGACCGCCCCCGCCGAAGCCCGAGCCAGTCTCGATCCCTGCCTCTCGTCGGGAAATCCGCTATAACATGATTGGTCAGTTGATGCGAGCAAAAAGGCATGCTATCACTGACATCGGAAAAGATCCCACCCTGTTTGCAGACATCCAGTCGATAGAAGCAGATGGAAACTATGGAAGCAAGATTCAGACGCTCGTTCGACATTTGCTACACATCCAACTTGTAGACCCTGGCGCCAAGAGCATCGTTTTCTCTGCATGGGCCGATTCACTGACGAGTGAGTTTTTGGTCTTGTTGAGAATCTGTCACTCATATTTTCAAGTCATTGAGCATGCACTTGATCTGAACGGCAAGTCTAATGACATGTGGTACTCAACGTATCGACTAAGTCCTTTCTATGTCAGGTATATCCTGTTTACGCTTGGACCAAAATCAAGGGAAGGGAAGGTACGGTGGGGCGAAAAAATTCCGAGTTGATCCCAGCCTTCAGGTTCTTCTCTTGCACGGGTGGGTTGGTCGTGATTTGTCATGACCCTGTTTGACGTCCGAACAAAGCGAACGCGACAACGCTGGCCTGAATGTCACCTGCGCTTCGCGGGTTTTCCTCCTAGAGAGCGTCGTGAACCACGGTTTTGAAGTACAAGGTGACTGGTGACTTGTTTCGTGCGTACTGGGGTGACACTGAATGATGAGCTAGCCATTGCACGTATAGATCGAATGGGTCAGACTCGAGCAACGGAAGGTATGGTGTACTTGTTGGTGATCGTCTCGGTGATACTGACGGGCGAGCACAGTTTTCTGTTACTATGCTGAAGGTATGTCGTGGTGGTACATACACCGTCGTGTGGCAGGGTAAATGAAGCGACCCTAGATACGGTGGAAAAGAACATTCTAGACCTGGCTGCTAGACAAGGCTTATCCCTTTACACCAAGGACAACTCGGCCGGATCGGTCAACGTGACCTCCTTTGCGACGGACTCGGAAAAGAAGCTGGTCGACGCACCGGTGAGATCGAGTGCGAAACAAGGACAACGGGCTCAAAAGGGAGACTTTATCTTCAAGTACGCGCACGCCTTTCTCCTCTTGTCTAGGTTCCGAACGATTCACGTTCGCTCAGGGTGAACGATATGCTGGCGATTCTGTTCCCGCACATGTTTGAGGACATCGAGTTCCTCCTACCGCCGGATGCCCGTGACACTGATAGTGCCGGGAAGGCTTCCGGGTCTTCTGTGAACGGGCTTGAAGCTGGTCCCGTTCGTCCGCCGGGCCGACGGTTGCACGTTAATGCGGAAGCGGGACCGTCGAGGCTCCCGAGTTTTTAGAAGCATAATTTATTTGTGGTATCGAGTCATCTGTGTTGTATGTGACGGGGGGGGGGGAGGTGCTCGAGAGTCGAGATCGTTGATGGATGATGTACGATGACGACGATGACGTGCGCGCGTACCCCGAAATAGCGGACCGCGAGGCGCCAAGTTTCCGCGACGAGAGCCGCGGAAGCGACAACGAGGATGATGGATTGATCACACGACACACCCATTATCCGATCTGATTTTCTCTTGAGAGAGCGAAATGCAGTCCCCGAGTGCGTCATGTCCCCCCTCCCCCAAAGGAAAACAGACCGTCGATGTGAGTGACGATAACATCGCAACGCGTGTCATACTTCATTTCGCCGTTGCCACTGGCAGCCAGTGCAGGCCGGAGCCTCGTTGCGTAACACGCGTTTGCGACGACCAGCAGTGCGGGTCACGTCCCGAGTGTTTGGCCCGGCGGGGGGACGTCTCTCCGTGGCGGGCAAAGCGAGGGGATGGGCCGGGGGAACAAGGCAAGGGAACGGGGGTCGACTCGAAGAAGAAGAAGCAGAAGAAAGAGGAACGCGGCGTGTGTCAACCACAGTCTGAGCGAGCGTGTAGCGGACAACGTGGTCGACGCGTTGTCGCTTGTCGTATCACGCAACGGCATCGATGGGAATCGGCGGACGTGATAATTAAAAAAAAAAAAAAAAGGGGGGGGACGGT
>JBBPMF010000901.1:0-15064 GCA_038090175.1 Austroboletus eburneus
TGAGTATGTCCAGGATAAGCTCATTGAGATTTTCTTCTTAGAAAAATCCAATAATCCTACAGATATGTTCATCAAGAACTTAGAACATGTCAAGCTTGACCAGTTCAGATCTAAGTTGGGCTTAATATTCTATGACTCCCCTCAGATAGATTAGTTTCCCTGTCACTTTTGCTTACATACTAGTGTATTTAGCAAGGGGGAGTGTTGAAAGTGATCTACAGCCTGAGTAGTGTACTTGAAGTATATGAGAAAGGCTTACATAATATGTAGTGCAGATAGTATAAGTGTAGAATTTAACACTTTGCTTTAATAACACTTCTTGTCCTAACACAACCACTATCAATGCACACCCCATCTCCCTATTCTGAGTAAGTCAATGTGCTACTTTAGTGGTTAGATAAGTCGTGTATCCGGTGTGTATCCTGCTTGCTGCAACAAGCAATAGTACAGGCTTGACACCTCATACATGTCACCTGGAACCTGCAAGTTCAACAGAAATCATCAGGGAGGGCAGACAATGAGGCAAGAGGGCTCTGTTTTAAAGAGGTTCAACTCTTGAGTTGGATGGACTTGGGCATGAGGGTGGGAGCAAGAGTTAGAGTTCAAAGTTGTTCAATCTCTGCCTAAACTGAGCCACAGTACTAGTTGGCCACTAGTGCAGCACCTGGCTATGTATCTGAGCTCAAGTAATGGTTGAACAATCCATCACCACATTCCTGATGTCAGAGTTGCTGAACTGGTTTAGTAAGTTATGGTAATCACCATGTTTTGATGACATCAGAATTCCATAAACACCTGCGTCATAGCCATTTTTCCAGATGCAGTCACAGGTATGGATTTTCAAAGGTACGGGTAAGGTTTCAAAAATTTACCTGGGTGTTTCCCATGTCACTCACTTGGCCTGGGAGCACGCTGAGGACGCCACATAATTTTTCTTGTGTATAATAGCTCTGCACACCGCTGTAAGAGTAAATAAGCAATTTGTTAATTTGCTGACCACACAGTGCAGAAATTTCTATGCGTGTGATTACTAGAAATGAGAAGTGTGATAAGACCTATAATGTAAGGTCTTATAAGGACATACGACATCAGAGGTTAACAAATTCCGTGATGCTGATGTCGGTCAAGCGATGCGACTGAGAGCATAACTCAATTCATGCAGACGCTATAAAACATGAACCTTCGAGTTTTATCCCCATCTCTGCGAGATGTCTTTTTTCACCAAGTCCTTCCTCTTCGCTGCACTTTCTTTTTCCCTCTTTGTCTCTGCTGGGACGGTCCCTTTTCGTCGTGGCACATACAATGATGACCACATGGAACAGTGAGCAAGGCACTTTCCCAAGTCTCAACGACACTGACGTTTATCAGGAATGATTCAATGATCGAACACAATGATACACATGAACATGAACATATAAATTTTGCCAGGCAAAAGTGAGTGAGCAAGATTTTCATAAATGTCATGACGACATTGATGAGGCCGACGCTCGTACTAGTAGTAGTACTGCACATTTTTACACCAGTGCAATACATGCCAGTCGGATGAACCAATACTATCAACGTATTCACGCTAACACCCCGTGCACCAATGGCTCCGTGGCGTGTATGGGCGTCAACTTGGCGTACTGCGGTCGGGATACAAGATACAGAGTCTCGCAGATCTGTCCTGGGAACAAGAGATGCGCAGCCCGGCCCAGTAATATTTATGTCATGATGGGACCTGAATGCTTCAATACGCAAGAGACTTTGGAAATATTCTCTGACGTGAACGTTCCCCATGGTCTATATATTTTTGAATATTCGTATTCCCATCCACGTACCATTGTACAGTGACGTGTGGCGACTTTGGCATTACGAAGGATTTGCTGCTGGCCGGCTTTTGTTTTCTCTACATATGTCATCCTTTGACTGAATAACTAAATATGTGACAACTTCAACTTTCCCAGCGGCGAGTGAGTCAGCAGTATGGAAGCACTGAGCATGTATTTATGAGGCATGGACTCGTTTCTGAAGTCGAACTCTCAATGCATGCCTCAGGCACTGGGCTCAAATTCACTACGAAGTGTTTAATGCATGCGTCCCTTCATTGTTCAAGTCCGTACTCTGGCGCACCGATATTCCGTGACAGCCCGGAACTCGTCTAGGATGGCCAGGTCACTCCCCACCATGAGTGAAGAAGCAAAAAACCAATCAAGTGACATTGAAAAAATAGGTCATTACTTACCTTCCATTTTGGAAGAAGTGATTGTTTCGCCAGATGTCGTCCGAGAACGTCGGGTTTCTCTCTGTCAGAGACCGTCTCATGCGAGTCTGCACCAGTCAAGCACTGCCTCGCCTCCACAGAAACCGCTTCGAGATCCTGATAACCAAAGCGTCCAACTATCTGTGCTTCCGTCTACTACGACGTATTGCAATAATTAGCCACTCCAAGCGCCAGCTCATCCCGGATCCCAAGTGCACTCCACACCATGGGTAGTAAAAACTCGACGTATCGTTGATCTGTCGAACAGATGTCGCATTCAACATCTGGCATTCGGCCCGGGTCTTCTCCCTTTCCTGCCTGCGAGTCTCACATCGAGACAAACGATTTACCATGCTCTTCATGTAAGTACAGTTACATCTGCTATTGTGTACTCTTGCGCAAGTGCTGGCCTGGAATGCTCGCGGAATAAGTGTACCAGTGGTTCTTTCAGCTTCTCGAGCGGATCGCCCACTTTCTCGAGCCCATTCTCGAAACGACTTGCAGAAGAGCCACGTACCTCAAATGGGTTGGACTTGGCCTCCTGCTTTGGGATAGACCACGTGGCGCCGATACAGCTAAAAGATGAAGATAAAGGTCGAGAAGACACTCACACAGCATCTGCTACTCTTTTTTTCTCTTTACATACGCCAGCATGACTTCAGTACACGCTGGCATCGCACATCAACCGCAAGGGCAGACGACGCTTGAATATCTTCCCCTCGAGAAAGTGAAGGTGGAAGCATGGGTAGTGGACGGTACGTCGTCGGCTCCGTGTCCTTATCTATGAGTTTATTCTTATCTTCCAATCTTTGCGGTCATCCCTCGTGCAATGCAGTATCATCGCGCATTATCCTTACACAAACGTTTCACAATTCCTCCGATGAGCCCACGGGAAGGGCAAAGTACGTTTTTCCACTCCCAGCCGGCGCGGCTGTGTGTGCATTTCAGCTCGAAATGGACGATGGGTCGGTTATCATCGGAGAAGTAAAGGAAAAGGAAGAGGCTGCGCTCATGTTCGCTCGTGCAACGGAGCAAGGGAAGACGACTGCACTCGTGGAGAGGGTGACGGACGATAGTGAGTTCTGTCGAAACGTGACAAAGTTTTGATGTAGATGAATTCTTTTGCTGTGCAGTATTCACAATTTCTGTTGGATCGATTCCGTCCAGGACGAGGGTGAAAACCTGCTTGACGGTGTGTATAGATATGCGCTTCTTCGCTTTGCAACATCATAATGCGCGGGTTGCTTTTAGTTCGTCATGGATCTCTTGGACGAAGGTCTAAGAGACCATGTCCGACTCCAACTCCCCGTGCATGTTGCAGAACGGTATGGTACCCCGCCTGCAGCACTGCAGGACGCAGCCGCTGCCGATTCGCGCACGCGGGTTCTTATCAGAATTGATATTCAAACAAGTGGTGTCATACACGACTATCGTTGCACTACACACGAGGGTGTTCTATTCAAACGCTACAAGAAGCGCTCCGGTGAGAAATCACAGCGGCGCATGTCTGCGATCTGGAAATCGTCCGAGTTCTTGATCAGCGACTTTGTCATCACTATTGACGCTGAGGGATTGGACGAACCTAGATGCTTCGCGGAGGTACTGGGTACGAACAAACATGGGGACCGGGTGGGTTCTACTGTGGCGATGCAACTTACCCTTGTCCCCAAGTTCTTTGCTCCCAAAGTCGCCTCTCAGGAATACATCTTCATCATTGATCGATCGGGGAGTATGTGCAATGACCCGATCGAAACAGCAAAACGAACCCTGGCCATGCTGCTTTCACTGCTCCCTACGAGTCGAACGACATTCAACATCGTCAGTTTTGGGACATTAGCTTCAAAACTTTGGCTGACGAGTCGCGCGCTCGATCCAGCCTCCAGATCCGAAGCGGTATGTCTTTCCCATTCTTTGGGTTCGTTATTGATATTGCTATTGCAGACGTCACATGTAGCGAGTATGGATGCCGATATGGGTGGAACAGATATTTCAAAGGCCTTACAAGAGGCGTTCAACTCGCGTGTGCTTGATCGCCCAGCGGTCGTCTTCTTGCTCACCGACGGAGAAGTTAATGTATGTAGCTGAGCCTCCAAGACTCGCCTCTATCTGGAAATGATTGGTTTTCATTGTAGGGTGAAGATGCTTTCACGGTTATCTCCAATGCTATTCAGAATTCGCCGCCTGAGGCATCCTTGCGTCTTTTTGTCTTGGGAATTGGGACCAATGTGTCCTCCGACCAATGTTATCGACTCGCGAGGGAGGGTAAGGGAGAATGCATGCTTGCACTCGGTGCAGAAGACATTATTGGGAAATGTTCTCGCCTTCTCAACGCGGGGCGATCGGAAAACATAGAGAAAATCGACATCCACTGGGGAGACGATGCGTTGGACAGTCCTGAAGTTGGTTTTTCTTCGCAAACTCCTCTTCCTGATGGCGTCTTGCCGCTCGCACCACCGCCACGGGTACAACAAGCTCCTCATGAATTGACAAGGATATTTTCAGGAATCCGGTTTACGGTTTTCGCCATTGCATCCTTTACAGCCATTCCAAAGACTGTCAGCTTGACAGTCAAGCTCGAAGGAGTATCCACGCCACATAGGGTGACTGTACATGTCATGAAAGTGAACGCATTCGGCTATGCCGACGGAAACTCGATTGTGCCCATGGTACATTTGTTGGCCGCACGTAAACTCATCATGGAGTTGGACGATGGCATCGGACCCCTTCCCACCTCAGCTCCAGGTGACGCTCTCTTAGCCTCTGATGACGATCTTCGAAAAGCTGGCATCGTACGACTGGGATTGACGTATCAGCTCGTCAGCAAGCATACGTCATTTGTCGCCGTTCGCAAAGGTGAGGAGTGGGTGACGGGTAGAGGACGTGGGTATGGGGAGTGGGCTCGATCGAGAATACAGCGGACCAGCACCAGTCCGAGCCACGCTACCGAAGCAGAACCAACTTTCCTCGACAGTTTTATTGATGGTGTGGCGTTGCTCGTAACGTCCGTCTGGGAATTCCTCGTCGGCCCTATGACGTCTGCGCCAAAGACAGTGACCGATAAAGTATCTAATCGGGGAGCAAACGTTAGGTCCGGGTTCAGTACAGATGATGAGGATAGGGGACGCGGAAAGAGTTATAGGTCTAGCCGCAAACACTCGCCATCCCGCCGAAGCGTCGGCACCTTTTCCACGATGAGTTCTCTCGACGGGTCCTCGTCGTGCAGCGCCTGCTGGACGCCCTCGCGTTCACCGAGCCCCCTGCCACGGTTTGATGACCCGATCGAACGCGCCCCCTCGCCCGTGTTTTTGCAGCCCCCGGAAGTGCCGGGTGGAGCGCCGCGTTCCACGACAGGTCGCCCCAGTGCACGCGTGCCGATTTCGCAAGAGGTGTACGACCTGTTTCGCGAAATGGGGATCGACGGGTCGTTTTCGGTGTCGCCGCTTCTCGTGCGGCTCGTTGGTGACGAGGTGCTCGCCAAGGCGGACGAGCTGGGGGTGGACAAAAGGGTGTGGGCGACGGCGGTCGTCGTGGCGTATATGCGGGCTCGCTTGGAGGGCGAGCCTGATCTGCTCGAGTTGGTGTCGGAGAAAGCAAAGGAGTTTGCCGAAGCGTTAGGAGGGACAAGTAGTAGTAGTGCGAGACGATTCGAGAAGATGGTTCGGGAGGCGGAGGGTCTCTTGAGCACGTGATGGATGTACAGTAGTACTACTCATGTCAATGCATGTCAGTTCTTGGAAGTGAGCTGCGATGGACACGGCTCTGGCAAAAATTCGACCGCACACGTCTTCCTCTCTTCTTCACCAAAAGACACCCGCGACACTCCTCCACGCGCTCGAGTCCACCCTCTCAGAGACACACACAGATCGGACACCCACCGCCTACTATGCTGCCCTGATAACCACCCTTGACGGCACATTGCAGAAAAAAGACTCCGCGCTCGGCGACGGCGACATCCTCCCTGCAGTCCTCTATCTTCTTGCCTTGGTCGCACCCTTCGTTCCCCATCCTGTCATCCAGTCAAACCTTTCCACCCTTCTCTCCCTCACCGCACCGCTCTTCCCTTCTCTTTCCGACCATGCTCCCCCCCTTCGATCCCAGCTCACTTTGTACAACTCCGTTTTCTGCGCCCTTGATCAATCTCAGTTGGACACACCTTCCGTGCGCCAATCGTTTGCAACCATCCTGCAGCTCTCTCTCGATCCCCGACCAAAGGTGCGCAAGCGAGCCGTCGATCTAGTCAGCGATGTCCTGTCAAATCCACCGAGCCCACTTCTGCGTCATCCATATGCCGAGCGCGTCGCAGAGTGGATGCAAAACTCGCTTCATCAAGCCAGCTCCGGCGTCATACCAAAATCAAAATCCGCCGCAAACGAATTTTCGGTCGACAATGCCATCCGTCTTCTTGCACTGCTGCGTCCTATCCTCCCAAATCTACCACTCAATGTGAGCAATATGTTCCGGTGCTCGAATTGTCCCCTGACTGGCACACGAAAAGGTCATTCCACCGATCACAACCAACCTCCTCACTCTATCCAGACTCGGCAACCCATACTTATCACAGTCCTCCTACTCTATTCTCTCCGACTTACTTTCGGATTCGGTCACTTCAGGCACTCAAACCAGTACGGAGCAGATCTCTGCCATTCTAAGTGCCGTCCTGTCGTCCGCACCGCTAAAGTCCGATAACACCGTTACTCCATCGTGGCTGCGAGTCCTAGCGAACATCATGCTTGCTTATCGCTCTGTCGATTCGGATGCCTCGTCTCAGGAATTCTTTAAAGTTTGGAAAATCATGTGGTCCTTTTTCGACATAAACAATACACAGACCCGGAAGAGTGTTGCAGAAGCACTTGATTCACTCTCCCAGTGTATCACGCTGTCGATGGCTCGCACAGCTGTAGCGGATGTTCCTGATGGTAAATCGCCCATTAGAGGTGCTATTGCCCAAATCACGAAAGCTTTGGATTCCTTGGCCTACGCCTCAGCTATCCCCACTTTGCTACGCGTCGCATGTTCTCTTCTCTCGAACCTCGATATGCGCGTCGAAGATGACAAATCGACCACCGTTGCCGAGATATTGCTCTTACCATTCGTACAGAAAATTGCTGAACTTCGAATCCAGAAGAGATTTGAACACAAAGAGGCTGTAGATGGTGTCATATCGACGGCGATGAGAGTTATGGGACCTGCTGTTGTGCTCGAAGCAATCCCTCTTAACCTCGAGCCTCAGGATCGGTTAGTGACCATCCTACAGCCTCAGCAACGGGCTCAACTTTTGACAGCCAAACCGGACACGAACCTCGCGCTTTCTTGTTACCAATGCTTGCTCAACCACATTCTTCTCCCTTGGGACATTTCGTCTCTTACTTTGTTCCTCTGAGCGAACGGATGTTCAATTTTCAGAATAAAGCTGAAGCCGAGGGAAGACAGTCTGAGGCAAAGGTCTGGAATGTCCTCATTTCTCAAGTTTGGGTAGGTTTTGCAGGGTATTGTCATGCCCCTCCTGACGTCGAGATGGCGAGTCCTCGAATACCATACCCTTTGTGACATTTGTCTGATGTCCCGTAGGCGCTCACCCCAGCGTTCTCTCAACTTTTGTCTCAACTTTTGTATACGCAACCTCAACTTCGACTCTCGGTACTTAAGGGCCTTAAGGTTTTAGTTGAATCTAATCTCGCTGTATCCCGACTCAACCAAGAAGATTCTACCAACATATGTGCAACGAAAAGTCCTATAACCCGCGATGAAGCGCTTCAGAATGTGGCTTTCCTGAAAACGCAAGTGGAGAGCTGGTTCGCTGTATTCTTCAACGTGTTCGGTAGCATCGAGAGGGAGAGCAGGGGTTCCGTCGGAGACTCTATCAATGTTTGGGCAAGCATCGCGGACCCCCAGGAAATTTCAAAAGCGTACCACAAGGTCGTCGAGTTGTTCCGGCAGAATCTGGAAAAACTCACTGCAGCATCAGATGTACAGCAACATGCGAATGTGATCATCATGACACTAGACCTACTCATACTGCTTTTGCCTTTCCTAGAAGCACGAGAAATGACGTCCTTCATGCAGATCTGCATGACAAACGAAGTGTTGTGCTGCAGAGGCAATGGCGTTCAAAAGCGAGGCTACAAAATTCTCGCCAAGGTATTGAGCAGCGGAAAGGTACAAACTGATACGCTTGCAACCTTGGAGAAACTTGAATCCTTCACTGCGGGTCTTTTGCCTGCCGCTAAAAAAGATCGCTTTATGTTACTCACCCATCTCATACCAAATATACCATCAACCTCCCTACATGTCATCCCATCTCTGATTCCTGAAGCCGTGCTGGGTACAAAGGAACCTTCCGAAAGAGCTCGATCCGCTGCCTTCGAGTTGATTGTGTGTATGGGCCACAAGATGAGTGAAGGGGGTTTAGTTTTGAGACAGATGGTCGATGGTATGGATGAAGACGTTGCTCCTCAAGGTTTGTGCTTCCGCATAAATAACTCTTCCAAGACTTTGACCATGTACGCGTGTATGTTTAGCGAACGCAAGCATAAACGAATACTTGACGATGATTGCTGGTGGACTGGCCGGAGCGACACCCCACATGATCAGTGCAACCGTGACTGCAATTTCACGGCTTGTTTTCGAGTTCAGAGGTTAGAGCATGATATTCCGCACATACACCTGCTAATATCCCGGTCGTACAGACACAATCAGTTCGCAAATGCTGACCGAAATATTCACCACCCTTCTTGTTTTCTTGTCTTCGTCAAATCGTGAAATCGTCAAGTCCACTCTTGGTTATGTAAAACTCGCGATCCACACGTTGCCTACCGACCTTCTCCGGCCACATCTGAGCAACTTGGTCCCTGCACTCTTGGCGTGGGCACACGATCACAAGAATCATTTCAAGGCAAAAGTACGCCACATTTTTGAGCGAATGATACGACGGTTTGGATGGGACGACGTATATCAAGCCGCGGGCGAAGAGCAGGCCTCCAAAGTTCTCGTGAACATAAAGAAAAGGAAGGATAGAGCCAAACGCAGAAAAGCTCGCGAAGAAGACGAGGACGAGGACGAGGAGGTAGGTCTTGTCATCTGACTTTTTCTAATAACTCATAGTTTTCTCAGGTACCTTCTGGGAAGATGGTGACGGGCGACGCTTTTGAAGATGTTCTCTACGGAAGTGAGAGCGAACTTGGCGATAGTGATGACGAAGAGCAAGCACCGCATCAGGCTAACTCAAAGCATAAGGGCGGGAATCGTGGCTTACGACTTCGTGTGGACGACGACGAACCGATGGATCTCTTGCAGGGTGCCGCCTCGCGAGTTACGAGTGCGTACTGGAAAGTTAGACAATGTTCCTGTTGACATATATTTCACGCAGGCGCGAAAAGTACTCGCAGACGAAAACCCGGTCAGGATGCGAACCGTTTCAAAACAAACGAAGAAAGCGGCAAGCTGGTCATTCCTGCCGAAGAATCCGATTCGGATATCGAAGTCAGCACTCTCAAGGCTGCCAAAGAGGCCGCAGGGAGCGCATACAAAGATAGTGTCACCTCCGTGGACGGCTTTACGCGGGGGCCAAGCGGACGCGTCAAGTTTAACAAGGACACGAAAAAACGCAGACGAGAGAACGAGGATGAGGATGGAGACATTGAAATGGCTGACGGGACACCTGCGAAATCAAAGAGCAAGCGACGTTCTGAACTTAAAATCGGCCACGAATTCAAGGCAAAGGTACGTCGTTTGGTCGAGGTCGTTTTCGTGGATGATCATGGCGATGTACAGAAAGCGGGTGGTGACGTTAAAAAGGGAAAAGTCGATCCCTACGCTTATTTACCTCTATCTCAAGCTGCGAAAAGGAAAGGCCACGATCGGATTGGGACTGCTGGAAAGCGGTGACACCCCCATAACCAAAATAGCCTTCTGTAGAGCAGAGAATGGTGTCTGGTGCGCGTCTCAGACGGTTGTTTTCTAAATAGTGTGATCCGGCGAGTCGGAGATACGTAATTGCAACTGAAAGGCACACGTTTTCGTTCTTCACGTCGAGAATCGCACAACGGTAATCGTTCACCGAAATACACCCTCCCGTCGGATTCGTACTATCTTGGATTACAAGGTCGCAAACATGTCGCGTAGGAGCTGCGGGAAGAGAGCCTTGTCATCAGCTCCGGGTCCGATGGTCTTGATTCTTGAGGTCCTCCGTTTAATGGTACCTGATGGGGTGAGAAAATGTGAGAGGGATCGTGACAGCGCTAGCCCGGCGATCCCACGATATCGCACCCTTTTGTCGTTTTCTGAGTTGGGGTAGGGTGCTTGTTCAGACGGACTTTTTATTGCCAGAACAGTCGTCAGAAATTCCATGCGTTTCTTTGCATTGAAAGTGGGCACTAGGTAACGTCAGTTTTGTTGTATTTTGGAGGGTTCCCTTCAAGTTACCTGGTGATTGGTTTATTAGATGTTTGAGTACTACAAGCTTGATATCGCCATTTGGTAGTCCCATGAGAATGGTGTCCGCGAGTTGAGTAATGATGTTGAAAGCAACCGCGAAGAGTTGAACCTGATGATCCTGCGTGATCACTGTTCCAGCAATTGCAAAATCGCATTTAGGGGAACATGCTGGGAGGCCTTAATCATTTGGTACGGTAAGTTTTGTTGCATAGCATTCTTTCTAATAAAATCCGGAAGATCGGGGTTCGACTCCCCGCCAGCCTGAGAGACAGCTCAGCTGATTATTCTGATTTTCCCCCATGCAGCACGCTTCCAGGATACAGTGCTATTCGGGTCGCCCTGGTTCAGGGGATAAAAAGGAAGATACCACAACAAGACAAGCCGTTGCAAAGAGAGTTCTGTCACGCAAAGGGCAAGTGGTGCCTATTTTCAAATCAGGGGTATTCGAATTCCACTGCTTTTGACAAAGTTGATGGATCGGCTCGACCGCTTGACAGCCAACCTTACCAACTTGGCCAACTTACTCAAATCCCCGTCGTGTCTGCGGTTTAATAGACGAAGCTGCCCGGGTATAATCAATAATGCCAATTGAGGTCGCCCGGGGCCGTTCTTTCCTCCGACATGTCGCATGCCAGAAGGCGCTTCAGCTCAGTGTTTTCTTTATCTCAGGACGAAATCATTATAGCCGGCAGTACTCCGCCACTGGGACCCTGAACACAACCTAGCCAGCATACTCTGTATTTAAATTCATCTTGTGGCATGCCGGCCACCTGTTTATACGCACGACATGTATTTTGTAACAAGATCCTCGTTGAATATTATTCCCAAGTTATCCGGACTCAGCGGAACTTCAAGTCAAGTTTGTATGTAATATGGTTGGTGGCACCTATGAGCCGTGTGGGTAATAAAAAGAGGCACGGGGCAATGTCAATCGGCAGTGAGCCGGGCCTGTGCCCGTCAAATGTCCCTCAGTCGACAGGAGTATGAAATTTCCTCAGGCAGCACTTTTCGGAGGCAATAGTGGCAGAGGTACTGCGGCGAGTGAGCGAGTGTCACAGTGACGATTAATTTACTTTCTTTCAGGTTGTCCAACGGAGACGGATCATTTGTTCCTGAAAACCTAGACATTGATCAATGACGTCACTTCCATATTTTGAGTTATCACTCCACTCCTTTTGCAAAATAAAACTTAGGAATTGCAAAATTGCGCCTAGGTCGAAATTTCCAACTCGAGCTTGTATTTTTTTGTCGTTTGGCATGATATTTTTATTATCAGTGTCAGGGAAAAACGCAGAGTGCAGGGGGAAAATATGAGAAAAAATTACACCATCATCATAACAATGAAGAAAGGCGTGGGAGTTTAATTTGCCTTTAGCGGCTAATGCACGGCTTCGGCATGTCTTGACACGAGTTCTTACCCTCTAGCCCTCGGCATCTCTCTGGCAGCACCACCGTTTCGTTTGATTTTTTAAGTGAAAGTTGCTGGCTACTCATAATTTTTAAATTTAATTTCATGGTGTATACATTTGGAAATGGTCGAGATTTTGGAAAGGGGTCCAGTAATGGTACCGCTGAAACATTGAAAGGTTGTTACTGTATTTACAGGGGGGTCCGATTGTTCAAACGTTCATATATTAACTATGTGTAACAATGCTATACGTCCTTACCCAATCGTCAGAGTCACGTTGCGGTATTCAAGGAATGGGTAAGGTCCGGCCTGGAAAAGTGGTTAGGGCATATGCAAAAAAGTCGTCTGTCAACATACCCCAAGCAGACAAAGATGTGTCAAGGTAAATATAGCAGGTCCGGGATTATACAACCCAGAGGGCAACTGTAACGTGAAGTTCTGATAGAATCCCCCAGGGTTATGCGCGGTTGGGGTCCAGGGACCAGCATAAAGGACATATCCAAGCACTTCAGCCGGGATCGGGCAGACGCCGTTATTGCACGTGTCAATGGCGAGAGCAATACCAACTTGGGTGCAACCCTCAATAGATCCCTAAAATAAGTTCGATTAGTGTCAGTCAAATGCATGCATGCTGGACAACCCCGTAGAGTACTGACGGGCAATATGATTTGCGCGGTGAAGGTCTTCCCTGGGGAAAGAACTTGTCCGTTGGTAGGAGCACCGATCTCGATTGTCTGGCCGAGGACAGACGCTACTGCAGCGACAAGGACAGAAAATATGGCGAATGGCCTCATCTCACTAAAGCTGGTTGATAGAGGTGCAGGATCAGGAGGTTGCTGAGTTGAATGAATGAATCGTCTCACTTATATACCCAAACCGGTGCACGGCCTCCTGAAGCCGGCTTCAAGGAAGGTGGAAATTGGTCGGTGGTTAACATAGCCCAGTACCTAGATCCACGTTCTTAAACCTAGATCCACGTTCATAAAGAAGGGAGGGCGAGTGTAACGATATTACAACCACGTTTCTATGAGAATTTTTTTAATCAATCATTACAGACACATTACGGAACTCAAGCAGTGGGTATGCACCAGCCTGGAAGTAGTCCTTATGCTTCAGCGTTCTTCGAGGAAAACTAACTGAAGACCACATACCCCAAGCAAGCAGAGGTGCGTCAAGCTAAACATGGCAGGTCCCACCGCCAATTTGCTTGGAACCTGCAGAGTAAAGTTTTGATAATATGTCCCACCAGGATGTTGTGTCGGATTCCAAGGCCCAGCGTAAAGAACATTTCCAAGCTGGATAGTCATGCTTGGGCAGATACTATTGTTGCAATGTACGATTGCGAGAGCTATGCCAACCTGGATACAGGAAGTCAGAGAATCCTGAAGCATGAGTGTTTGATTAGCTTTGATCGCATATATGCCAGGCTAGAAACCCCGTACCGAGCACTTACAGGCTGAATGATTTCAGCGGTGAATTTGCTACCTGGGAAAAGGACAGTTCCAGGAATGGGGGAGCCAATTTTGATCGTCTGGCCAAGGACAGAAGCCACAACACCGACTAGCATAATTACGAGCGACTTCATTGTTATGAGGCAAGAGAGAATGACAGGCTAGTTTCCGAGACGAGTGAATAGGTCATCTTTTATACACAACATAGTGGGCCCATATTGGATCCTTCTTCCACAATTACTGCTGCCAAGAATTGGTGTCTAGATGTCAACGAGTCAGTAACGTAGCGACTAGATAATGCCAAGGCACCACCAACGAATGTACACATTGATACTTGGCCCGCCACCACTGGCGTCGTCGCCGCCAGTGAATCCAATTCCACGACTCTCAGTATTGCCAGGCGAGTGCAGTGGCGGTCAGTCCATTGCCGCTGCTCTCTGACAAAGTGGCAATCTTCACCATGGCAGCCTGCTAGATACAACTAGCAATGTTGGGTTTCCACCTCGGACCTCGCCCCATCGCGCCACGTTCAATGTAGGTCCCATAAGTTACAAGTGGAATCGGTAAATGCATTCCTGGCGGAAGCTTGAAATCCTCTATCTGTCTACAGCCTTTCAGTAAACTTGAACTGGTGGATTAAATAAGTTCATAGCAAACTTTGCTTATCGCTGGCATGGAAAGGTGGAAAATCGTAGTCCCCGATGCATCCAACGATCGACTAATTTTACTGATGTGGTTTGTTTCTGAACGCTGAGCATTTATGTAAGTAATCTCCAACATCAACGACAAATATGACAGTCACATGATCATAACTTTAGTACATACACTCTCAATCCCAAGCATCTACGATCTCCTTTTGAAGGATACAAAAAAGAAAGGAAGGAAGTGCTCGAATAATTCGTAAATGATTCAACTCAGTATCCACCGTAAACATTCCGGGCACAGCGTTACAGGCACCGTACGGTACTCCAGCAGTGGAATTCGACCACTCTGACACATGCGTTAGCGCACTTTACGGAAAAAGAATGGCCATAACCCGTACGCCAAGCAAGCAAAGATGCGTCAAAGTGAAGGTGGCTGATCCTGGCGTCAGGAAGGTTGGAACTTCAAACGTGAAGTTCTGGTAGAAACCGCCTGGAGTATGCGGGGACGGTTGAAAGGGACCTGCGTAAAGAACGCTGCATATAGGTCGGACGGCTCTGGACAGAAACGATCGTTGCAATTAGCGATCGCGAGGGCGATGCCAACTTCGATACATCTAGTTAACGATTGCTAGAAGGATCATTCAGCTTTATGAATATATGCGTGAATAATCACCTTATTCAGGCACTGCAGGTCGAAGAATTTGGGCTGTGAAGCTGTGCTCTGGTGGCAAGACAGTTCCCGGGGTGGGAGAACCAATGCCAATCGTCTGGCCTAAGGCCGACGCCACAACACCGAAGAGAACAGATGAAATCGCTGGCAGTTTCATTGGATACGGATAACTCGATAGAGGGCGAGAAAGGTATGTTGTTCGATGGGGTCTAAAAT
>JBBPMF010000902.1:0-15062 GCA_038090175.1 Austroboletus eburneus
TTCAGAGTTTGTTTCCGGTTCCGGTTCGGTAGTTGGAGGGTTATCCTTCCTGTTGCCCAGTCTATGTCTGGATTTTGTTCCCTAAGCCAGTTCATTCCTAGGATGACATTCTCCTTGCTGGCTGGAAGGAGATGGAATGTTCGATTTTTCATCACATTTCCAATGTGAAAGGTAATCGTAGTTTGGAATCTGATAAGTCCTGCTTGGTTGGTGGTTCAATCTGCATTAATAGCCCTGATGGGTTGTGCTATTCTTTCCTTAGGTAGATTGTTTCTTTTGGCAAAGTCTAAGTTTATGAATGAGCCAGTTGCTCCACAGTCAATCAAGGCAGTGGTTTTGGTGGTGGTTCTTCTGGATATTTCAAGTGAGATAGGAACAAGTATTGATTTTGGGTCACTTGATACTAATACAGAAGAAAAGTTAGGGAGGCAGTGAGCCAACTTCTGTCCCCTCTTTAAAAATCTGAAAAGCCTTTGTCCTTGAGTTCAATCTTTGCGACTGTTTCTTCATCCTCTTTGGGATCTTCAAAACATTCTTTAAGTACCCAGAGTACTTCCTTCTCATCTACCTGTTTTTCTTCTAATTGTTTCATGTATTCATTGATGGATCCTTTCTTTGTTTTGATGGTTTGGACCCTGGCTGGGTTCCTAGGGGGATGTGGTGGTGGGTTTCCTCTTTTTGGATGATTCCTGGTGGAGCATCCAACTTTGTGACATATGAAGCATCTGTTTTCCCTGATGTGGTGAGCTCTTTCAGTGGGGGAAAGCATTCGTCATCCTAGGGCAGTGGTTTGAAGGGCATCTATATCCATGGCATTTGGGTCTCGGTTGTTGGTTCGTCCATAGTCTGTCCTTCCCTTCCAGATATCTTTTATCCGATCCTGTTGCTGAGCAAAGGCAGCAGCTTTCTCCGACCATTCTTTCCAAAATTCTGGTTCCTTTTCCATACCCAGGATTCGTTCCATAAGGTCTGGTTCTAGTCCTCTCATGTAACATTCAATTAGAGCATTTTGATCCGAAATTCCTGATTTGGATACAAGAAGTTGGAAGTCAGTGTTGTATTTATTGAGAGGGTCAAGTCCTTTCCCTTTCATCATTATTTGGTGCAGTTTTCATTGGGAATCAGCAGCGGTGTGCTTGTCCGAGAAGATCTCCAAGAATTCTTTCTTGAATTCATTCCAGGTAGCTTTGTCTGGAGCAACAGTTCCAGAGTCAAAGTTTTCATATGCAGCTTCAGCAAACCGCTTTCCCCGCCCCTTGAACATCCTATTGAGGGCAGTGTAGATCCTTTTTAGGTTGTCATATTTGTCTTTGTTCATGAGGAAATATGCATCCATGGCTCTGATCCAGAATTTGGCATCAGAGGCTTCTTCTGAGAATTCTTCCAGGAGTCCTGCTTTGAGTTCAGCCATTTCTGAGTGGTCTGGGTTGGGCAGGGGGTTGCTTGGGGAAGTAGGGGTGTTGTGGGTCGAGAAGGGTGGATTTCTTCTAGACAGATGAGATCTTGGTGGAGGGGGAGGGTTTCCACTTTGAGTGAAGTGGGGTTGGTTCCTCCTGAGGGTCTCGGAGATAGATTCAAGTTGTGCTTGTTCCCTTCTGTCTGTTTCGTCCTCGGAGTCCTTGTAAGGAGGGTTTTCTCTGTATCCATACGAAATAATGGGCAACTGGTGGGGTGCCTTGCTGCATGGTAGCAGAGGTATGAGGAGAGCTAGATCTTTTGTTACGCTTGTGCAACGTCTAGTCCCAGTGTGTCCTCAAAGGCAACACAACGTCCTATAGAAGTCCTAGTGGTTCTCTGCTGAGACTCGAGACTCATGCAGAATGAGACTAAACACTGCATATAATTGTGCAGATCTAGCTGGGGAATGTACAAGACAACTACTAGCTATTTATACAGTCCAGAACCATCTCAGAATGGAAGGGCAGATGGGATAGGACACATGGTATGTTACAATGGCCTTGTTGATCAATGGTGAGAATGGGACAACACTGCCATCAGAAGGAGAATGGAAGGAGGAGCAGAGGTCCGTGAGCAAAGTGGTTCTGGGGGCGCATGGTAAGAGTTACAAAAGCGGAATGAAGAAGGAACAAGGTGAGTCAAGGATGGGGATTTCCATATGATCATATGGAGCATAATCTTCAGGAAATAGAGTCCAATAGCATTCTAAGGGTAGTCCGTTCTCAGGCTTCCATTCTGGTAGAGGAGTATTGAAGAGTTCTGATGGTTCTGGAATTCCGGAACCTTCGGAACTGTGCTCACTTGTAACATTTATGAGTGATAAATGCAGCTTTCCATTGGTGTCCATCTTTGATTTGGACACTGTTGTAGCCCCATTGGACACCAAACTTCATGAAGACCTTGGCATCATGGAGTTTGTCAACAAGGTCGGAGACTAGGGGAAGAAGGTAGGCATCACAAATAGTATGCTCATTGAGATACCTGTAGTCTTGGCATGATCGGAGTCTACCATCCTTCTTCTTGACAAAGAATAATGGGAAGGCTTGGGGGGAGTTCGAGGGGCAAATCTTACCTAAGGCAAGATTTTTGTTGAGGAAAGCTTCCATAGCCTTACACTCATTTGGAAAGAGGGGGTATATCTTTCTGATCTTGGAAGTGAAGGATTTGTCAAGATTAATCTCATGATTATAGGGACAGGAGGGTGGTATGTGGTCTATGGCTTCCTTTGAGAAGACAGAGGCAAAGTTGGAGTATTTGGGAGGAAGGATGACCTTTGGCTTGGCCTTCTTGGCAGCCATGGTCAATTCAGTAGAATTCATGAGTTTGGTGATGAGAGAATCACCCTTGAGGATAAAGTGGTAACCACAGCAAATGATGCAGTTGATGATGTAGTTGTTATGAGCATGGTGGATTTACTGACGTTCTGACTTGTAGTTGAGGTGTTTATAGAGTTATCCATTATAGACAGAATCTACTTGAACATGACAAGGGAATTGGAGGAAGGACTTGAACCATTGAAAGCAGGTTTTATATTGGTTCAAGTCAACTTTGTGGAGCATATAGAGCTCCTTGGATTGATCAGTATCCTCACTGATGGAGAGTCTGACTGAACCAATCGATAATAGAGTTTATGGCTTTTAACCAGGAGAGGCCAAGAATGAGGTTTTGTTGACCACAATCTACAACATAGAAGAGAACCTTATATATGGGCAAGTTCCTCAATGTGGACAAAGAGTTCAGTGATGAATCAAACTTCTCCTTAGTCCATGGGTCCTTGATTAAGGTTCATGACATTGAGGTGAAGGGGGAGTTGGGTGGTGGGGAGCTTGTTTTTGCAGACAAAACCCCAATCAATGCAAGAGATATCAGTTCTGCTATCAATGAGAGCACAAGTGTTGACAGTTTTCAATGTGTATGAGGGAACAATGACTTGGACAGGGATTTGCATTGAACCAGGCAGAGTAGATACATTTACACATCATACTTTAGGAGAGTCTTGCATCAGTTGAGATATCTGGTCTAAAAATCCTCCTTCAGGAGGGTGAATTGGATGTGATGAACAGTGAGATTGTCATCATCATCATTGTCACAGGTCTGGAGTTTGGAAAGGTCATTATTGGCCTGTTCTACTCATTTGACTAAAGCCTTGCAAGATTCCTTGAGGAATTTAACACAAGTGTTGGCCTGGTGGCCTTTCTGCCTGCATTGTAGGCAATGTCCCTCCTTGAAGCACTGCTCCTGTTCTTCAGGAGTCAGCTTGGGGGATCTGGGAACATTGACCATGTCGATGTCCATGGCATCAGAATCACATGTTTTCTGAAAAGAGGTAAGGTGGATGGGGTCTGGTAAGACTGGTAGAAATGAGTAGAGGGGGCATGGTGTTGATTAACAATGGTCTGGGCACAGTTGTTTTGGACAGCCTTCAAGTACCACTTGTTAATCTTGGTCAGGATCATATCCATGGAATAGATGCAGCAGGAGAGGGGAGGAGGAATGTCAGCAGCAAAATAGTTGATCAGAATGTTCTGATCAGTGATGTCCAACAGGGCAACATTGTTTCAGAACTCAGCAATATACTTGGTGAGTTCAGGGCCATAGGACCCATTTTTCTTTGGAACAAGGCATTTCAAGTGAAGCCAGTTGATGGCTTGGTTCTTGGTATCTTAATGCTCAAAAGCACTCTTGAATTTGATGAGGAAGTCAAAGAACTTCCTGAAGGTCTAAGCAGTAATGGCCTCCTTTTGAAAGGTGGAGGCTCAGATGGTGGCTGAGTCCTTTTTCATGTAGGACAGGGCATAGGCAATTTTCTTATCATTGTCATTATAAATGGCCTTGTTTATGATAAGGTAGGTTTGGATCATAGAGAGCCAGGGTATGGCAGCATAAGAGCTGTCAAAAGCATCAGGGGCTCCAAGATGAAGTTCAGTGGATTTGGTCATCATGGTAACCTGAGCCAGTGGTTGTAGGAATGGGGACAGAGTAAATGCCAGTTGGTGATCAACCCCTGAAAGCCAAAGTGATGGCTAGGTCTGTCTGTGTGGTAAGTGAAATTGTGACAGGGTAGAGAGATGACATGAGGATGCATGTGGAGTGGACAACAAAGCGTCATCTAAGCAACTGTGGATTGGAGTCAGAAATTGCCGATGGGGGCCATATAAGGAAGGGGTTGTGCACTTCAACTTGCTAACTTTCTCCCCATGTCTTTCACTCCCAATAATATCACTGACATCCACTTGTGGGATGACACATATCTCATGGAGAACGACAATGACGACGATGAAGTCTTTGAAGTGAAGGCGGTGGAATGGCAATGTTGCATAAAAGTGCAGAAGAAAGAGCAGTGCCAACGGGTGGAAGAGAAGGTGTGAAAGTGCAAAGAAGAGGAGCAAAGGTGTCGGGAGGAGGAAGAGCAGATGTGGTATGAGGTGGAAGAGGCCGATCGTTGAAAGTATGAAGAAGAGGAGGCCATGAGGTGTTGTACAGAGAAGATTGCAAAAGAGAAGGTGTTAGAGGCAACAGACACAGATGCGGGGATAAGTATGTCTCCATGAAGATGGACTTAGCTAACAATCCAACAGGATAAGCAGATGCTGCTGATTGGGCTGCCCAAGCTCTGCCAAAAGGGCAAGGGGAAGGAGAAGGCGGCCGAGCCATGGATTGACCATGTGCCGGATATGTGCTACTGATGCCGCCACCTCAACATTGAGTGCATGCTGGTGCTGGGAAGGAAGGCATCGTTGTGTGTGGCATGCATTGGCATCAAACAGCAATGCGAGTGGCCAATGGATGAAGACAACAAGATTGAGGTTGTGGAGAAGCTGGCACCAAGGAAGTGGAAGGTGGGCCCAGAGGCGATGGAGTCGAAGAAGAAGGTGAGGATGGAGACTGAGGATGAGCAGCTCACGGACAGGCCATGAATGGAGCTCACCAGTGCGATGATGGAAGTTGCCAAGGCCATCTGCATCCTGGTCCAGGCCCAGCATCAAGATATGTGGAAGAGGGAAGAAGAGGCAGGCTGGCATGTGAACTGCATGGAAGCCCAATGACTTCAACTTTATGACACTGTCATCACCCTCCAGAACCTTGGGAAGGAGAAGCATGCAACAGCTCAAAGGATGGCACAGTTGTGCAAGGTGTCAAAAGCAACACAGGTGGAAGCAGAGGATGCAGTGGAGTCAGAGGATGAGGTGAAAGGGGAGATGGAGGATAAGGAGATGGAGAAGAGCAGTGCTGGAGATGAAGTGGACACTGAAGAAAAGGACATAGAGATGGGCAGGCAGTAAGGCCCTAAGAACATTGTAATTGTATTTTTTTTTTGTTTGTATAATGTTTTTTCTTTTCTTTTTCTAATGTAATATGATCAATGAAATTGAGATGGAGTGAAATGGAAAAGGGAAATATAGCGAAGGTCTTATATGAAGATATTGTCAGAACTAACTAAATGGAGGGAACTGAGATGAAGAGAAATCTATGTAAGTGGAGGAAAACAGAATCAAGGTATATGGGGACCAGGCTTATCTGGATACCAGAGATGGAACTCTGTGACAAGTTCTGATGTGTGATCCAATTCTGTCACGAGTAACCAGAAGGTTTCTTCATTGGTACCTTCATAGCCAGACCAATGGACTAGGTAGAGGATCTTGCCAGTCTTTCACCAACGGTCTATCTTGGAGTTGAGGATCTCAGAGATCTCATACTTGGGTTCACCATCAACTTCAACCAGAGGAGGCAGAGGTTGGACGTGATTGGGGATGCTATTGGGGACTGAAGGTTCAAGTTGCAAGACATGGAAGACCAGGTGAATGGGCTTCATTGAGTCAGGGAGGCAGAGCATGAAGAAAACGGAGCCAGCTTGCGCGATGATCAGATATGGACCTAAATTCTTCTTAGAGAGCTTTTTAGATGGATGAGTTGAATTAAAATACTTTGCTTTGATGAAGACCAGATCTTCAACTTTAAAGTCAGGGGCTGGAGATCATTGCGCATCAGTGGGTCCTTGGTATCACTTCTGTGCTGTGGCTATTTCTTGACAGAGGAATTCATGGAGGGAGTCAAGGTTGACTGAGTATTCTCTGGCATGGATGGAGGTGAGATCATGTTTGGGGTGGATGGAGATATTGGGGTCGTAACCCTTGTTAGCAAAGAATGGAGAGACGCCAGTAGTTGCATTTGGAGAATTGTTGTAGGCAAACTCTGCAAGGGGTAGGAGTTTAGCCCAGTTGTCCTGCTGATAGTTGCAATAAATGCAGAGGTACTGTTCCAGCATCTGGTTCATCCACTCAGTCTGTCCGTTAACCTCAGGATGATACCCAGAGGTAAAGTGAAGACAGATATCAAGTACCTTGTCAAGAGAATGGAAGAAATGAGATATGAACTCAGAACCTTGGTTGGAGGTGATGTGAGATGATACTCCATGCTTTGAGAACATGTGGAGTAGAAAGAGTTTGGCCAACTCCAGGGAAGTCACCTTGTTGTCCATCAGGATGAAGATACATTGCTTGGAAAGGCAGTCCACAATGACAAGGATGGTGGTATGACTGGAGGAGCCTGGGAGTTGCTCAATAAAATCCATAGATATGGAATTCCATGGCTTCTTGGGAATAGGGAGCTGTTTAAGAAGCCCATAGGGCTTGTGCCTCAGAACTTTTATTTGAGCACAGGCACTACAAGAGGATACGTACTCTTTGATGAAGATACAGATGCCTGGCCAGGTGTATTCATGGTGGATTAGTTCCAGAGTGCAGTTTTGACCAAAATGACTGGAGAGGGAATAATTGTGCTTGAAGCGGAGAATGCAGAGACAGAGGTCATTGATGTCGGACACATACATGTGACCATTGAGATGGAGGTAACCATCTGCATCTACATTTCAGCAGGAAGTAGAGGGAGTGTCAGAAATGGGGTCAGAAGATCCAGTCATATGAATTGTGGCAAGAGGGTCAGATAGGAGAGCAGAAAGGATATCACTGTGGAGTTTCTCGAGGTCAAAGAGCATACTTGTGTGGAGGATGGGAAATGCAAGGTACATAGCTCATAGGGATGCAGCGAGTTGCTCTTGGGTAAAAACGGGGCAGAAATTGTGCAAATTGAGTTAAGCATAGTTCTTATCCCCCTCTTTGGAATAGATATGCCAGTGTCTAGTGAGGGCATTGGATTTAGTGCCATGTTGGCCAGGGCAGAAACGAACGATTATGTTGAATTGGAAGAGGAACTCTGACCAGCGGGCTTGCTGGTGGGTTAGGAGTTTAGTGGTGGTAAAGTACTCAAGGTTTTTATGGTTGGTGACCACATCAACTGGAGTCATGAAGCCTTTGAGGTAATGTTGCCAGGTGTGGAACACTTCGTGAATAGCTAACAGCTCCTTCTCGTGAGTGTTGTAGTTGAGCTCCAGCAAGGTCAACGTCTGAGAGTAGTACTGTAGGTGATGGGATGGACTTCCACATCAGGGCACTTCAAGGAAAGAATATCTGCGATAGCATAGTTGGAGGCACCAGTTTCTACAATAATTGAAGTGTCAGAAGCCCAATGGGTAAGAATAGGAGTGGAAGTAAAAGCAGCTTTCAGTGCCTGGAAAGTGAAGTGATAGACATCTGTGAATTTCCAAGAGACACCCTTATGGGTGAGGCAGGTAAGTGGAACAATGATTTTGGAGTAGTTGTGGACAAACCATCTATAGAAATTAGCAAAGCCAAAGAAAGGATTGAATGTCCTTGACCATCTGAGGTTCACGCCAGTCGAGGATTGACTGTACCTTATCTGGGGACATGATGAGGCCAGACAGAGACATCCAATAACCTAAGTATTCTGTGGAGTCCATATGGAACTTGCACTTCTTGGATTTTGCATGAAGTCCATGTTTGTGGAGACAGCAGAGAACTTCCTTAACATGCTCCTTATAGAAGGCCATGTCTTTGGAGAAGATGAGAATGTCATTGAGGTACACTATAACACTAATGTCCAAAAGATCAGCAAAGACTGTGTTAATAAACTGCTGGAATGCCACTGGGACATTTGTAAGACTGAACAGCATGACAAGCCATTCATAGGACCATACTATGTGCAGAAGGTGGTCTTCCATTCGTTTCCCTCAGCTATGCAGATCAGGTGATACACATGCCAGAGGTCAATTTTAGAATATACCTTGGCATGGCTTGGGGCATCGAGGAGGTCGGAGATGTGGGGAAGTGGTTAGCAGTCTTTCTTGGTGATATTGTTAAGTCCTCGAAAGTCGACACAGAGACAGAGGGAACCATCCTTCTTGTGGACGAAGAGGACCAGAGTGGCATAGGCAGAGGAGATGGATCAAATAAATCCTATGAAGAGATGCTTGTCTAGGAAAGCATGGAGAGACTCAAGTTTGGAAGGGGAGAGAGAGTAGGTGGTGCCAAGCAGAGGAGAGGTACCTTCTTTGAGATCGATCTTGAGATCATGTTTGCAGTGAGGGGGCAGATTATCTGTCCATCATTTGCTAAACATGTCAGAGAACTCATGGTATTCCAGTGGAACACCAGAAAGATTGATCTGTTCAGGAGGTTCAGTAGCTATGATGCAGAGATCACCTTCTCTTGGTCAAATGTGCATGCTGAACTGCATGGAACCTTGTAGGTGACAGGCCAGTGCAAATGCAGAAGCATTGATGAGCACGATGGGCAGAGCCTTGCAGTCTGAGAAACACAGCAGATCTGGAGAGGGGACAACTGGAGGCAGAGATGCCTTAGGAGTTGGGGGCGAGCTTGGGAGTGCAGGACTGGGCTGCAGAGTAGAATGGAAAGAAATACTGCTTGTGACCCAGTCAATCAATGGATTGTAGTGGATAAGCCAGTTGTGTCCAAGGATCAAAGTGCAGGAGCCATCCAGTGGGGTGATGTAGAATGTCATCAGGGTGATATCACCAGTTTTGAAGAGGATGGAGAGATCGATAGCTTGAGTGATGATGGAATTTGACATGCAATTGAAGAGATGGAGCATAAGCGGAGGGACAGTGTAGGTGGAAAGATTGTTCTTATTCACAAAAGCAGTGTCTATGAAACAGTCGGAGGAGCCAGAGTCTATTAACATGGGGAAAGGATGGAGATCATATGATACAAGAGAGATGGAGGGCATAAGGGATCGGGAATCTGAGAGAGCAGACACATTGAGATGGAGCTTCTTGATTGCACATTTGGAGTCAATGCGACCATCCAGCTGTGCAGAGCCATGGAGGTTGCACTCTATTTTTTTGCCTTGGAGGAGGCTTCCGGTTTAGCTTCTGGAGTTGTCTTGACAGCGTGTGCTTTGGATGCCTTTAACGTTAATTGCAGGCAATTTTTAGTGATGTGGCTGCCTTGACTGCAGAACATGCATAGCTTGTTATTGAAGCAGTGTTTGCATTCAGCAGCAGTCAGCTTGCCATCTTTGCTGAGCTTCAAAGAGAGGTCGGGCTTGGGAGGAGAGTTGGAGGTACCTGAGGTACCAGGAGCAGGGGAAGTGGTGGTGGACTTGCCCTTGGAGCTGTTGCTCTTTGAGCCACTGGACTTGTTGTCGGACTTGGTGTTGGATTTGGCATCAGAGGATTTATTACCAGATGGCTTCTGCTGATGGTTAATCTTGGACTTATGCTTCCAGTAATGCACATTGATTGATTGCATGAGATGATGGAGTGCAGTGAGCATTGCAGGCTTGCCGATGTGGGAGATTTCATCCTTGATTCTGTCTGGGAGGCCATTGTAGAAATGATGATGGAGAGCTCCTTCTCCATAGCTGCTGACTTGCAAAGTGATCCTATTGAACTCCACAATGTACTTGTTGATACGCTGCATGTCTTTCATTGAGAGGTTGTTGAGCTGGTGCTTGGCATCTCCAATGGGGTCGTGAGGACCAAAGTTTGTCTGCAACTCAATCATGAAGTCCCTGTAATGGTCCATCCAGCAAGGATGAAATTGAGGATCCTTTGCATCAAGGAGGTCAGGTTTGAACCATTCTAGGGCCATGCCCTTGGTCTTCATCTTTGTCGCTGTTATGCCCATTGCCAGGGTTGAGGTCATTGCTGGGTTCTGGGGGACCACTGGTGAGATAGTCATCACCATCATCATCTGGCAGGTTGAGTTTGTGTTGGAATTGTGGTCTGATGGTTCATCGTTATGCAGAGGAGGATAATGGTGCTGTGGTGTGTTGAATCCACCAGGTAGAGGCTGTTTGATGCAGGAGCTGTCTGTTTCATCACCTTCATCGATGACTTCTTTAATGTGAGTGCCTGGGATTGGAGACCTCAGTTGGTGTGGTACCTGCAATGTGGAAGTGAAAGTCTGACAGGTGGAGACACTATGGAACTCATCAACAACAGCTGATCTGCAATGTGAACTGGCAAAGAACGATAACGGATGGTATAGTGGGGGAGCAGCTGAAGTGCACTCTTTGTCAGAGGCCTGGTGCATCCACGATCAGGATCACATCTGCATGGTATGTGTGGCCATGGGTGATTATCAATTGTTGGAGGAAAGGGATGGGAACTCAGACAAGTGTGAGTTCAAATATACTGTTAAGTACAGATCCGTCAGGGTCTGGGCAGCAAACTCTGGAGTGCCAGAGTTGGTCGAAGGGGGTAGGGACTTTGGCTTCACCTTATGTGGTGCACCCTTGTCCAGTTCCATTGTCTCTAATTTATGAGCAGAGCAGATTGGAGGTACGGAGTAATCAGAGGTCAGAGAAGAGTCATCAAGACTCCAGTGAGAGAACTCGTTGATGAGCTCAATGGTGGAGGAGAGAACAGAGGATGGAACTAAGTTGATATTCAAACTGAGAGGCTAAGACATATTACAGCGGATTTATATATGGAGGTAAAAGTCTGAATGTAGTAAAATTAGAGTCAGAGCGATGGAGGAAACAGAGTACCACTGCTGTGCCAGTTAGCCACACAGCTCCACTGTGTTTCTTACCCTGAGCACTGCAGTGATGGAATGGAGTAACAGAGTACTGCTGCTGTGCCGGTCAGTCTCACAGCCAGAGCTGTGTGCCTTTCCCTGAGCACCACAGTGATGGAATGGAGACTAACTATAAAGAGAACAAAGGGAAACGTAACATAACGTACATGATCACAAGAAGTAAAGCGGACACAGTAGAGGAGGACATATGCAGTGGAAGAGCAGAAATGATGTACATGGAGGAGCAGAGGGGACTTAGTGAGAATTTGGGATATGACAGCAATGGTGGCTTATTCAATGATAGCTGTTCAAGGGAGATCTTTCACCTTTTGTTACACTCAATGTAGTTGAAGCATGACCTGCAGAAGTTTGAGGGCTTACCATCACTATACAGCAGACAGGAACAAGGGGCCTGATAAGTGGGTTCCTTGGCAGGGATACTAGAGACCATCATAGGGCTTAATGACAGGTTGAAGGAGTCCAACAAGGGTCTTCCTTAACAGAGGTTTTGAGGACCATTGAGAATTGAGGAATCAACAGATCTAGAGACATTGCAGGACTAGTGATGGGATGAGGGTACAAAGGAAGCATCCACTCAACAGTAGGATAAGGACTGAGGGACTGAGGGCAACCAAGATACTAGGTAAATTGCAGGAGGTCAAAGATAGCAAATACACGTGAGTGCCAATGATTTATATATGCAAGCCAAATGGTTAAAGATAGGCAAGAGAAAAAAAGTAAGTCAGCGATAGAAAGTGATAGAATTGTAAGGAAGCTGGAGTCACTATGAGTGTATGTGATGGCATCAGACAAACATTGGTAATACAACTACAGATGAGTCATGCTAAATATGTAAGCAGTAATGAAATAATAAGGAAAAGAAAGGCCCAAGCAGGGCTCAAATGGCAAGGGTCAAGGTCCTTTGATGTACATGATGAGTGAAGCAAGGAAAAGAAACAAGGGAGCCCAGTGAATCATAACAACATCCATGATCTTTGATTTCAGTCTGCTCTTTGAGTAGCAATTTGGGCTTACAGTATGCCCAAGCAGCATTGAATATTTGAATCAATTTCACATTATTAAGCCTCTTGATAGATTTTGCATAGTTGCTGGAAATACTTCATTACCTGTGCATCACACAGTTAGTACAAAAGTAAACAAAATAGCTACTATCAGTTGTCTCACTGATCCTCATTGTCTGTATCATCACTGTCATCATCTGATCCCACCCCATCCTGAGTAGTCTTCACCAATACCAACAGCTCTTCTTGAAACAACAATTTGGATCTTGATGCACACTTCTGAAATTGAAGTGATTTGACAACATTGGCTTTGAGACTGTTGTGTCACTTGCTAATGGTAATTCCAGCAGACAAGAATACATGCTCAGATAGAACAGAGCATGACATGATAGACAGAAAGTCATGCACAAGTGACCCCCAGACCAGATACTGTATGGAATTGATGCCCCACCACTGGATGGTGGAGAGGTTGCTGAGGATGTCTTGCATGTTGACATATTCATAGAAGCCACACAGCCATGGCCTTGACAGATCTTTCAATTGCCAGGTTGCACTTGTAGTCACCCAGTTACCTTCGCCATCGCTGTCATCTCCATCCATTAACTCATCCAAGAGTGCTCAGACTTTCAGATTTTGACATGTAACATTGGGGTATGTCTGGACTCTTAGCTTGAGGCATCACTCTGGCATTGTTGTGCATGGTATGATAATGTTCCTCATACTTCTATTTGTCAGCCCAAGCTATCCAATCATGTGTGAATTATAATGACATACGATGGCCTCAGCATGACATATAGCATTAGCATAAAGCTCTTCACCCCAACTTGCGTGGATATAGTTTAGTTTTTGATTCAGGTCAAGTACTACAATTGTTTATTAGATATGTAGCAAATTATAGTTGAAAACTTACTCATAGCAATGATATATGCATCAGAACTTGATGTATTATCATAGTATGTTGATAGCTTCTTCAGTCCAGCCTCAAGCACATCACTGAAGTTGCTATACTTCTTGCTGCTCGCACATGCAGATCACACTTTATGAAGCACTTTAAGCAGTGGTAAAGTGGTGTGAAGAGTGGGGTCTTGTTCACTCAAGAATGCATGTTGGGCATTTCACTTAGCTTTGGTGGAGTTATAAATAGTACATACTCTTGGCTACAACATCACCCCCTAGGTCATGTGATTTGGTTCACACACTGTCAAGATATAAGCAATATAAAACAACAATGACATGGAAAGGATTTTTGAGCTTTTGAATTGGTGAGTAGAATCATAGTGTATTTGCTTTTGTTTGTTACTACAAACAAAGGTACATATGTAAACATGTTGTCTGAGCTTAAAAATTTCACATGCTTCTTTATTCTCCATTACCATCATGGTCAGATCCCTTTCCCTTACTTAACAAAGCACCATTCTTTCATTGCTTGATTCTGGACTTTCTGGTAAAGCCATTGTCAAGCAAACTGGTGTTAGCCCTTCACCATATCCAAAATTCATTCCAGAGAGTGTTCTACCCTTTCAAAAGCCATTGGAGGCTGTTCCTCTAAACTCTTTTCTACCAATATCTGACATGCTCAATATTTCATCACTTCTGGGAAGGATAAAAATGCTGTTCAAGTGACCAGAAAGTTTGGAGGAGATTCTCTCATGATGTGGGGTTGCATGACTTGGCAGGGAATTGGCTTTGCTACCAAGATTGATAATAGGATGGATGGAAACTTTTACCTTCAAATTTTGAGGAATGAGCTCCAACAAACCCTGGAGTATTATGGTCTCAATTCTCCTGACATTATCATTCAGCAGAACAATGATCTCAAGCACACTTGCTGAATGGTCAAGAATTGGCTGGAAGAGCAAGAATTCCAGACCATGGCATGGCCTGCACAGTCTCCAGATCTAAACCCCATTGAGCATCTCTGGGGTTGTCTCAAGAGAAGGCTTGCACAACATGAAAATCCCCCTAGTGGAATTTATGAATTGTGGAAGAGAGTTCAGATGGAGTGGGAAGGGATATCAATTGAAGAGTGTCAAAATTTGATTGATAGTATGCCTATAAGAGTTCAGGCAGTGTTGAAAGCAAAAGAAGGTTATATCAAGTACTAGAATACCCATCTATTCAAAAGCTCAAAAACCCTTTTCATGTTATTGTTGTTTTATATTGCTTATATCTTGACAGTGTGTGAACCAAATCACATGACCTAGGGGATGATTTTGTATCCAAGAGTATGTACTATTTATAACTCCACCAAAGCTAAGTGAAATTCCCATGGTTTTTGGCAGTGTGCTTCACATACCGCCATAAGGGTTAGCATGGAAAGGGTTTTTTGTTACAAGTGTCCACAGTTCCGAAGGTTTCGGAACTGATTCCCGCGCTTCCGACGCTTCCGAACCAACTTCCCGCGCTTCCGAAGGTTCCGGAATTCCGGAACCATCAGAACTCTTCTTCACTTTACCAGAATGGACACCGGAAGATGGACTACCCCCGGAATGCTACTGGACTCTATTTCCTGAAGACTACGCTCCATATGGACATATGGAGATTCCTATTCTTGATTCACCATGTTCGTCTCTTCTTCCCCTTTTGTAACTCTTGCCATGAGCCTCCAGAACTGTTTTTGTCACGGACCTCCGCTCCTCCTTTCGCCCCTCCTTTCGGCGATTGTGTCATCCCATTTCTTTCC
>JBBPMF010000903.1:0-15048 GCA_038090175.1 Austroboletus eburneus
CGGAGATGACACATGACGGGACACCTCGGAAACCTGCCGGATGTGTGAGGATACGAACTACCGTCCGAGAGAATCCGAGACTACATACGTCTAAGAATACAAGCTGCGGATGCTCGGCATGGGTGCTGCTCGCGCAGGCGCAGTGACAGATTTTGTGCCGACGCTCGGCATTTCAGTGTTGTGACAGGCTAATTTGATCGTCACGCATTTGCTTGCCACTTCGAACAGCTCAGCGTCTCTGTTTGACGCTCATGCACATCGTGCTTTTCGTGAGGCGCTGTGACTGTTTTCGCGCCGATGCTTCTGTGTTCGTACATCGTTGGTGCATCGTCAGCCGTTTGTTCGACCATCATTCACACTTTCTTTACATGATCGCATCGAGGCTACTCTCTGCCGATGCGCAGCAAGCGTTTCTTGCGTGCGCACCGTCATGCTCGCGTGCACTGCCGTTTTGGCGCAGCGCTGACATGGGGCAGTGGGAGTGGCCCGTCACGGTTATGCACACAGTTGTTTTCATGTAGCGTCTCACGCCCGTCGAGCACCTGACTATCAGCGATGCTGGTGTGTGGAGCAGAGGCACATTGGCACATACCGTAATTAGAGCGCATTCGAGATTAATGTCACTCTGAGCCATGGGGAACGTCGGAATATAATGTATTGCATCGGGCACCGTCGCGCCGCGGCGCGATCGTGTCTGCCGGAAGGCTCGACATGTATATATCGTCACATGATCTCATGACCATCACCAATAATAAATTTGCACTACCATGCCATTTTCCTTACAAAACAAAGATTTCATTTCCTTCATCCGACCACACGTCCGAAGGAAACGCACGGCATATGACGACCGTCTCGACGACTGTTCTAGGAAAACGAAGAAAGTCTCGACTATTATTGCGGCTTTCGTCCAGTCCCGCGCCATCAGAAGCTGCCATCCCGACCGAAGCGACTGTTTCACGCTACCCATGTTCGTATCCTGAATGTTCGAAATCCTATTCAAAACCGTCGAAGTTGGCGCAGCATCAACGTTCGCACACCGGCGAGGTCTGGGCCATCCTCATTCTCGGATTTTCATCCCTTTCTCACTCTCGCTCAGCGTCCGTTTGTCTGTGATTCATGCGGAAAGTCGTACCTGCGGGAAACCCATTTACAGGCGCACACTAGGACCCATTTACCACAATCAGAGAGGCCATATGTATGTACCGAATCTGCGGAATGTACCAAACGCTTCTGGACGTTTCAACATCTCGCCGTGCATGAAAATTCTCACAGAGAACACAAATCTTACATTGTCAGTACGTTTTCTTCTTCACACATACCCATCACATCGTATTTTTGTCTAGTGCCCAGAAGCCGATTGCGACCAAGTGTTTTCCAAACACCACCAACTGCGTGCTCACGTTTGCGAAGCACACGCGCCAGCCGGAACGAAGCCATACATTTGTTCACACCCAGGATGCACGAAATCGTTTCTGACCAATCAGAAACTGCAGGGTCATTTGAAGACGCATGACGGTACGGATCGTAATTCCAATTGAAAGGGGTTTGTTTCTCATTCTCATTCCAGACAGGCGATACACGTGCTCGCATGTCAACTGTCTACCGGGGCCCAACGATGAGCCAGTGTATTTTGGCACGTGGACTGCATTGCAGGCACACATTCGGAAGTATCACCCTCCAACGTGCATGCATGCCGAGTGTGATGGCCGCACGTTTGCATCGCAACACAATCTTAGAGCCCACCAGAAGTTGCATGAACAACGGGAAGTGGAAGCGCACCTCCACAATGGTGAGCGAAGCGATGCGCTGGAGGAAGTAACCGACGCCGAGAGTTCGCAGCCCCGCAAACGAAGGCGTGGCGGCGAGCTCGGGCGTGACTGGAGTTGTGACATTCAGGGGTGCGGCAAAGAATTCAAATCAGTACGTTCTGCCTTGCGTGCTCGCGGCACGATTTGATGGCGAGACAGAAAAAAGCGTTGACGACGCATCACAACGTGATCCACCTCGGACAGCGAAACCATGTGTGTCCCCACGTGCATTGCAAAAGTGCTTTCGGGTACAAGCACCTTCTCGAGCGTCATCTAGCGAAGCTGCATTCGTCGAATGGCGGCCATGCAGAGACGACGTCAGAAGGGGAGACGTCTGCGTATGACGCTCTGGACATCGAGGCTATCACAGGGAAAGCCTATGCCACCCGCTTACAAAACGCAGCGTCGATACGTTGCCCGTACCCGCACGTCGAGGCACTGGCGACCTCGAGTGCGGCTGCGGATGGTTTTGCGGCGTCATCGAGTAAACTATGCGAGCACGTCTTGACGCGTGCGTACGATCTTCGACGACACTTGAGGTCAGAACACGGGGTAGACGCAGAGAAGGCAAAGGTGGACGCCTGGGTCAAGGTGCAGAGGCGTGCACGTCTTGCCTCCACGCCAAGGTCGCCCTGGTGAGTTCCGAGAATTATCACCTGATCCGTGTTGGCTCCGGCTCTCGGGACATGTAATAGAAATGTTACCACTAGGAATGTGTTCACCCCATCGGCCATGTTCTGAACCAACTCACGTTTTGAATTGGGGGTCCCTGTACGAGCAATGACGTGTGTTATAGATGTGTGCGATTGCTTGATGCGATCGATATGTAACCTCTACACAGCAATCGGAGGTATTCAGCCTCATACGAGCGCCCTTTCGCTTCTTTCTCCTCGTAGTACATACCCCTGTATGCAGTGATGCCGAATGAACACAAGACCACGGGGGAAATCTATCAAGACACGACGTACGAGCCAAAATTATTATCGCAAGGCATGTAAGAGCGAGCAATGTCGCGCATTGTCCTTCCCCACTTGCTGCGTCTTAACATTTTCAGCCTTCCGAATTTTCCTTTCCGCCACTCAGATAACTGTATCCCTTGGAAAAAGAGAGCCGGCGTCGAGATGAAATGAAAGTGAGGATTTAGTACCCGGGGGCTGATAAAACCGAATAGCAGTGACTCAAGCGTCGGTCCTGATCTCATATCAGACTCATCATGACGTGTGTGCAGTGTATAATCCAGTCACGTCGTCGTGGAGACATGGCGCTGTAACTATTAATGTTCGGACGCTCGGTTTCCCCGACCATCTTATCAAGACTCGTCAGTCCAGGCTGACGATGCTCTATAAAGAACAAGATCTACTATCTACTCTATTTTCGCCCTCGGTGCCGAGCACATGATGTCCTATGATTCCATTCGGTTCGGATAGGTAATCCTGTATGTATGTGACAGACATTGCCGACGGACTGCCCGTTCGGTGAAGCCGGACACCGTGTGACACTAGGTGGACCGTAATGGGGACCCCTTAGTATTAACAGGCTAACCATTTGGATCCTAATGCTTTTGTTTGTGGACGTGCTGTGCGCGGCAAATGGCCTTGTATTTTAAATCTTGTTTTTCGAATACTTATGGTAGTCGGAGACGATTCTATCGGACCGTGGAGCAAATATAGTATGCGTTTGCGCAACTAGATGGAGTGTTTGTGGCATATACAGGTAGCGAATTCCGTCCTGAAAGAAGGTACCCGTGTCCAGGTACACCCATCTACGCATACCGATGCGTCCACTCCTCTAGAGATAGTATGCGTAATTGAGGCACAGCCCCCGCATGTTACGCGGCTTACGCCAACTCGGGTTTTGCACAATACCGCACCCTTCCTAGACATGCCAAATCGTTGCTTCAAATCTTCGGTGCGCGTGCGGCGTCCTGGATGCCATTGAACAGGTGCCGCAAATAAAGCCGCTGCCACGTCCGGAACCTATGCCAGATCGACGGCGGGACCTGCCAAAATGATGGTATAATTGAACGTCGTAGCTGTGTTCACAGGATCCTGCAAAGGCCTCATCATTCCCAAGTAGTGTGTCTTGGAGCATGCGAAGTACACAAGGAAGTGCCAGCGAGCCGATTTGCGTGAAACAACCCTTTGGATGGATGGATGATTCGGATGAAGGACGTAAGGTGAAGTTGAAAGCATGTCGAATGTACGACGTTCGCCACACTGACAGCCACCAGCCACTGTGTTTGTTCCGCAACGACGCGCCCACATATGATTCGTCTACGCTAACTCGTCGACGTGCGTCTCACGAACCCTGAACTGCCAAAAAGTACGCGAAAGTGATGATCAGCGGCGAGCGCCCACCCTGTGTCTCCAAGCGGGTCAGTGTTATCAAAAAGGTTTTGAGGCTTGATGTGTCGTTCGATGCCCGCACACTGGCCGAACTGCCTTCATAATGCGGTTCGGAACTCGGTCACCATGTTAAGGGCCTACATGTCAGTCTAGTTGCGTGGTTCCCCAAGGAGGATTTGGTGGCCATTTTCGGTGGGGGTCGATACTAGGTGATTCAAGGCTGTGGCGCTTGCAATAATGGATTGAGACCTGCGGCAAGCCTGAGACGAAGGCGATGAAACGATCGGCGCCGGTCAAACTGCGATGCGATTATTTTCCGCTTCGTGACACATCGCGCGCTACTTTGTAAAAATTTCTCGATCACAGCCTCGTTCAAACGTCCCCCATGGCTGCGCCCGAATTTCATTGGCCATCATAATAGCAATTCGCCTTGCTGTACTGTTCCTGTGTTCCACCACCTGTGGCCCAAACCTACTAGGTGCCATGTCAACGTCTCCATATCTTATCACACGCTGGCTCGCTAAGATTTGTTTAAGTTTGGGCAGTAGGTGTCCCACTCGGGGATATCACACCCGAACTAGAAGTATTCCTGGGTATAAAACACCTCGATTCAAGTCCCACCTCCCAGCATATTCACCCCATCCTTCATTCCTTGCAATGTCTTGCCCCGTCTCTTCCTCCCAGCCTTCTGCCAAAGAACACACACACACTTCTGGAGTATGTCCCGTGACAGGGAACACACATGCGTACTGCCCCCCACAAGCTGGTGACATCAGGTCACCTTGTCCGGCCTTGAATACCTTGGCAAACCATGGCTTTCTGTAAGTCCCTCGAAACACGTCTTGGCGTTTTCACATCTTCTGATCACATTTATCCTAGACCACGGAACGGTAAAAAGATTGGCGTATTCGATATCGCCAAGGCCCTCCAAGAAGGCTATCACCTATCCGCCGTGCTCGCCTATTTCCTCGCTTTTAGTGGAATCCTTCTTCTCGCACAATACCGTAACATGTCACTGGCCGATCTTGCACGCCACAACCTGATCGAGCATGACGCATCCCTTTTCCACCTCGATGCCGCAAACGAAGACGAATACGCACCTACATCTGTGAACGACTCCCTCGTTAGCGTTGCGCTCGAGGAGTCCGGACGCTATCGACCCGGCCACATAACGCTCGAGGACGTTGCAAACATACGCGTAAAGCGTGAAGCAGAGTCCCGGCCGCTGGATGGTGTCCATGCTGAGATTGCGCGCGGGGAGATGGCCGTCGCGATTGGCATGCTGGGTGGCGAGAACGCCATTACAGAAGGCCTCGATTTGGACGTGCTGCGGATGTGGGTGAAAGAAGAACGGCTTCCCGATGGTTGGAAGCCGAGCTACACCCAAGGTCTGTACCAGACCTACCGAATGACTACGGTGATACGTGAGCGGATGAAGGCGATGAAGGAGGGACGGATGCACAACATTCTGGACGACCAGGCCAGCGGATCTCAGGACGGCGAGTCGGCCAAAACGAAGTGAAGGAAATCTTCCGAGGACGTTGTATATATTTTTCATCTTGATTCATTGCATCTATGTATTCGTCGGTATTTAATCTGAACGCTGTTTTTATTTGCAGATATCTACTTACATACCCATTTACCCGGATAGTTCCGCACGCCTTTGTTAATAGTTATACATACTTGTAATCGTCTGGTTATGAACTTGCTCCGGACTTGTCCTGCGATCGCAGTTGTTTCTATCCCGCGGAAAGACGGAGAAAGACGTGAGAATATGTGTCGGAAGGGAACGGAAATCAAAAATGGATGGATCACATGATCTGGGGAGTATTGATCTGACGGTGTGATCGGTTTTTCATAGTACACGATTATTTCGATCGCGTTCGGGTCGAGCTCCAAGCCTGAGCGAGCGTGTATAAAACGAGGATCTCGAGTCCAGTGAGTCCCATCATCCTACCCTTCCTCTCCTCCTCACTCACTCAACCATCTAAATCATGAAGGTCCTCGCTGTTTTGTATCGCGGCGGAAAGGCCGCCGCCGCCGAACCCCGTCTTCTGGGAACCGTCGAGAACCAGGTCTGCTCACCGTTCTCTGCTCTTCTTGATGCGTTCGCTCACTTAACTTAGCTTGGTCTCCGTCCTTGGCTTAACTCCCTCGGTCATGAATACATTGTATGTCTGCCTTACAAGCACCCACCCTGCCCATTCATCCTCTTTCTAGGTCACCGACGACAAGGAAGGCCCCAACAGCGAATTCCAGAAGCACATCGAGGATGCAGAGGTCTTGATAACCACTCCTTTCCATCCCGGTTACCTCACTAAGGACCTGGTGGAGAAGGTGAGCTCTACGCGTTCGTGTCTCCTCCTGCTGACGTTCCTTGTCCAAAGGCAAAAAACCTCAAGATTTGTATCACCGCCGGTGTGGGTTCAGATCACATCGACTTGAACACCGCGGTCGACAAGAAAATCCAAGTCCTCGAGGCAAGTTTATTTACTCTCTAATCGGCGGACGTGATCGTGACATCGATTTCTACTAGGTCTCTGGTTCCAATGTCACCTCCGTCGCTGAGCACGTCGTCATGTCCATCTTGCTTCTCGTCAGGAACTTTGTCCCCGCCCACGAGGTAACAATCGTCCTAATATGTCTTGGTCCTAACTGATCTATCAAATCGAAAACAAGATGATCGAGCGTGGTGACTGGCAAGTTTCTGACATCGCACGCAATGCCTTTGACTTGGAGAACAAGGTGATTGGTACCATCGGTGCTGGTCGCATTGGCTACCGTGTCCTCCAACGCTTGAAGCCTTTCGAACCCAAGGAACTCCTCTATTACGACTATGCTTCTCTCCCAGAGGGTAAGAACGAGATTCCCCCAAACTGGAGCACGATCAACATATTAATTCCTCTTCAAAGCTGCTGCTCAGTCCGTTGGTGCTCGCCGAGTCGAAGATCTCAAGCAATTCGTGTCTCAGTGCGACGTTGTCACCGTCAACTGTCCCCTGCACGAAGGCACGAAGGGACTCGTCAACGCTGATCTCCTCAGCCATTTCAAACCCGTACATAGTACCTTTCTTGATTTGATTTGATTCGTTCTGACACGCGATCGCGAACAGGGTGCATGGTTGGTCAACACTGCTCGTGGTGCCATCTGCGACAAGGATGCCGTCGCAACAGCGCTCAAGAACGGCCAACTTCGCGGTACGACCGATACATCCTCTAACCTGCACAGGCGTTTAACGAAGCATATAGGCTACGCTGGTGACGTGTGGAACGTCCAACCCTCGCCCAAGGACCATGTCTGGCGCACGATGAAGAACTCGCTCGGAGGTGGTAACGGCATGGTGCCGCACTACTCTGGAACGACGCTCGACGCACAGTCGCGTTACGCCGAGGGCACGCGGATCATTCTCGAAAACTATTTGTCCGGGAAACAGCAAGAGGCGCAGAACGTGATCGTCGGCCATGGTGCGTGTTGCTGTTTGTTGGGTTTCTCCCCTACTGATTTACTGTGTGTCATGACTAGGCAAGTACGAGTCCAAAGCATGTACGTCGCTTGGTGACCTTTCTTTTTCGAGCTTGTTGCTGACTTGGGTGTTTAGACGGACAACGATGAACGCAAACGCGGGAGCGTATAGAAGCTTAGAATGTCCCGGAACGCATGCTGGCGCGGTTACAGACGGACTGTCATTTTTTTCCTCTCGTCGCATTACCTGTATGCCTCTATGCCACGTTAATGTTAATTTTTACTTGAATTTGCTCCATTTCATGGCCAAGAAGTTGTCGGCAAAACGCTCCAGAGGTACGTACGAGTATCCCATGTCAGCATTTCCCTTGAACTGTGAGGAGACATAGTAGGTATACAACGCATTAAATAACGCAGCTTTATGTGAGTCGTCCATACCACGAACATCATCCAACGACCAATGCGGATGTTAACGATCACTATCAATTCGATGCGAGGGACTCGGGCCAGATGTAGGTCAAGCCATAAATTTGACCCAGGTAAAGGAAGCGTTTCATAGATATCTGTGCGCAATCGGAAATCCAAGTCAAAACGCACGAACGAAAGAGCGTTCACTGCCGCGAGACGTAGGCACAGGCTCAAGCGACGCTGTACTGAAAACATATATCATGTAGTGGGATTAGGGATGTTCGATCGCCTGAGAATTTGCCGATGCAGTCTGTCCATTTTCCCACAAGGGCACAAAATCGATCCAGCGAGAGGGTCGCTAACGCATCCGAAGCCGTACTGCGGTGCCCTCACGGTAAGTGGAGAATCGTTTGATTCATGTCCGCGCGGTTAGGTCCGGAAATTCCCGAGGGGCCTTGCTCTGACCTGACGATCGAGAACGGCGGCAAGTGCCTTTATTGCTCCGAGATTCAAATCCTCATCATATGTAATATACATAAGCCGTGCCTACTCGTCCTCGAACGAGTAAGAGTAGAGAGCCGTGATCGATCCAGCAGATGCCGAAGCAACCGCGCCTTTTAGAGTCCGTCTGGAAAATCGGCCCCCCACTCCTGTGGCGTATCGCTCATGTCAAACGACAACACGCCGCCCCGCGCGATCTGATCGTGGCCCAGGAGCGGCCACGCCACCGCCTCGCCGTTGACACTCAGCGAGCGTACGTACGGGTTAGAGGGCGCCCCGGGGGAGAGAATGACGAGCGGCTTGTTCGCACCCGGCAGGTCGATCGAGACCCCGTCAAACAAAGGGCTACGAGGCGCAGCGTGAACCAACGTTATACAGGAACGATACTAAACAGGCGTACCTCCCGACGACGTACTCGTCCGAGACGGGGTTCACGGGGTAGAACCCCAGCGCGCTGAAGAGATACCACGCGCTCATCTGCCCGCAGTCTTCGTTCTGAGGAAAGCAGTCAGCCCTCGAGCGGTTGGAGAGGTGAATAGGTCATGTCACCCCAGAGAGTCCGTTAATGGTCGCGTTGTAGTTGGACGCTGCGATCTCGCGGATGCGGGTCTGGGATTTAGACGGCGCGCCGGCGAGGGCATATAGGTAGGGAATGTGGTGGGAGGGCTGTTGGTACTGTGCGTCAGTCGGGGGCTGTGCATGTCATCGGCGGTCGCGAACCTCGTTCGTGTGGTCGTTGTGGCCTGTCGAAGACGTTGAGAAAGAAGCGAGATAGATGTACCTCTGGTACTCACCACCGTCAAAATGCGCATCCAGAAATGAAACAAAGCTCTCGTTTCCGCCCTTGACTTGGATGAGCCCGGGAACATCATGCACCACGTCAAACGTGTACGCCCATTTATCTCCCTCGGTCCATCCATTGTCCGGACCTGCCCATGCCCCACTGGCGTTCCTCGCCTCCATGAAACCGGTGTCAGGGTTGAAAATGGTAAATGGGGCGTTCATCGCGCGCTCTCGGAAAAATACGTGTTCGCGAGTCTTATTGAGGAGGCCGGCTAGCACGGAGACAGCGAAATCGTCGTCTGTAGGGAGCACGATTACGTTAAGCGATACCAACCTATATCAAAGACGTACACGCATAATCGAGCGTGCGGGAGGCCGACTCAGAGTGGATATCGTCTGCGACCCAGCCCTTTTGTTCGTAGACGGAGGACAAGCCTGCACGCACTTCGTAGTCGACAAACTAAGGATCAGGACGTCATTCGGCAGAAGAATGGCCACAATCGTGAAACATGCCTCTTCGCGATCGCTGTACCTGTAGAATGGTCAGATGGCGAACGAGACCACGCGTGGTGACCTCACGAAGTTGTAGTATCGTTGACTGGGGGTACGGTAGCATCCTTGTATACGGCATCCCAGGCAGCTTCGAGATCAAAACCTGAAAAGCCTTTCAGAACTGCTTCCGCGATGAGCGAATCCGCATGCGTGGCCACCTGGACGAGTTAACTAGTGTCAGGGAATGGTTGGGATAAGGCCACCTACCATAATGTTTGTCTCTGTGTTGCATTCAGATCATGTCTCGAAGTTTGAGAAACAGTCTCACCAATGATATTTTTCCACATTGGAAGCCATCCACCCTTTGAAATGACTCAATAAGCAATCGCATTGATCCATGATCTAAGTACCTCTTTGTAATCTTGTATCATGCTCTGCACCATTCCTGGAATTCTCTCCGGCGCGAAAAGAATAAGCCACGCCCACTCTGCTCGATACGTGTCCTGGATACAGCTGAGATGGTTACGATGGATCAGATGATGAGATCAACACACCCAATTCGAATAACCGGTGTAAGAGACGCCCTCATGAATGGAGTCGTCATAACCAGAGTAGTATCTTCCATATTCATCTTGTTCGTAGGGATACTACGTAGGTGAGCAGAGATGCAAAGCCATTCCACTGAACATAACTTACCTGAAGAGTATGGAAGAACGCGGTATAAAAGACTTCTTTCTGTTCCTCTGTCGTTCCGTTGATTTTGATTCTATCAAGTTTTTCAGCCCACGTAGTACGAGTGTTTCTTGCCGTTTCCTCCAGAGATTGACCGTCGGGTATCTCCTTCTCTAGGTTTTGTCGCGCTTGGTCAATCGAGATGAACGAAACAGCGATTCTAACGTTGACCTGCGTGAGCGTCGGTTGGAACGTAGCATAGGCAGATAACATGGAACCAGCGCCATTCTTTTCATCCAGAGCCAAAAACCCGTTTTGTGCGATACCCCATGAAGCAAAGGGTTGATCGAATCTGGCACAAAAGTAGCCACTCCAGGTGGTGGCGGGTGTGGAGACAGGCGCAATGATATGGTCTTGTCTCTCTGGGTTGTTTCCACAAATCTCCAAATGGTCGGGATCGATGAGAATGCTCCCAAGTGGGTATGTGAGATTACCAGGGTTTGATGAGCCAATCACGGAGGCTCGTGTGGCTTCCACTAGAACGTATGGAGTGTTTGTACCATTGAACGTGAAACGTAGGTGTCCGACACGAGAAGCTATAGTCCGACCACGACTCTCGAATCAGCGTGGCCCACATCCCTCATTAAACATGGCACCTACTTGCACTTTGTTCAGCAAATATCGAGCCACCTTCGATAGCCTCCAACTCGACATTGTAGTAACTCGCCGAGACGACCTCCCGGTCATGGGTGAACACCATACCACGATCCTCGAACCTGGAACGGATCTCTCCTGCACCTGGGCTCACGACGACCTGCCCGCTCTCACCCATCCAGATAGCCGGTTGATGCGTTCCTTGGAAGCCGTGTATAGACGTATCCGTGTAGTTGTATGGCGTGACGGAAACATAGTTGACCCTCGTCTGGGCAACCCATCGTGTCATCGCAAAAGGTGGCGCAGTAGAAGGAATCATCCCTCCCGAGCCGTTGGGCGAGTCCCCGCCGTTTCCTATGAGACTACGAAATCAGGGCGATGTGACAAGCACAGAACAGGCTGAACACATACGGGTTCACATGATCAACAGCATCACTGGAAGGCTCGCTGAATGCCACTGAGGCAGCTCGAGAACTGTGTGTGGATGTTCCGTCGAGCGAGCAGAAGAGGGTGACGAGGCTGGCGAGGATGGAAGACCCGACTAGAATTCGTCTCCGACTCTTTGCACGGTTTTGAAGAGCTGCACGGTGCACTGGCTCCTTCTTCAACTTGCCAGAGTCACCCATGCTGATACGAGTAGCAAGTTTTCACACGAAGTTCGGCCGGTGGGCCTGCGCGATCGTCTAGCCAGAACCATGTCGGAAGAGTATTATATACGACTTGATTTTTTCTACTAGTTCGACGTTTGTCTAGTGATATGGGGCAACGCAAAATGTACCTTAGTCCCGCGCAATTTTCGTTCCGGTACGTTGTCCCCGCCAGACTGTCCTAAAAAAAAGAACTCTTTAAGACACGCAGCGTTTCAATATGGCATTGCCCGACCAAAAATAAACTTCAGATACTGGGGAATAAATGCACCTAACCAGTTGGCTATAACTCAACGAGAACATACGTTCCGCATGAAGAGAATCGGCTCATTCCGCCTAATTCCAGGCTTTTCCAGCTGCCTCAATCTTTGCGGTTTCATTTGTAACATCTGCTGTTAACCACTCGGGCGTTCGTGATGATTTACATTTCTCTGCGGAAGCGAGAGGAAGCAACCTCGACGGCTCTCTTCCAATATACAAGGATCCGAACGCGTCAGTCAAAGAAAGAGTGAACGATCCTATTGCCCAGGGTGACGATACAAGAAAGGGTCGCCCAGCTGTGCGTATTTTTCTTCTGTGTTTGTGTGGTCCTTTATGTTTTTCAGTATTCATTTTTGAAATGATGGAGTACAAGACCGGTGCTATCTGGGCTGGCTATCCCACTCCTTACGAAAAGGTTGTTCACGGTATTATGATCGGACAGAAATACTTGATGGAAAACACCACGCTCGGGATACCTGCCATCTTACAATTCAAAGGGAAGATTTTGTTGTCTTGCTGCGCCTCAGGGTGTTTCAAACGAGTTTCAGGTCTTCACAGGTCCACAGATAATGGAACAATATAGCCATCTCCGATTGGTCCTTCAACAGTGAAATGTTGAAGACGTGGTCATTGGATCAGATGCTCCTATGGACCTCAGGCACAAACGTGACCACAGGCGAACATGTAGATGTATCAGATCGGGTCTGGTAGGTGCGCAGTTGCTACTGGAATTCCAACAATCGTGGTTTTTGTGAGCGGCAGGCCTGTCACGAACCCTTGGATTCAAGAAAGTGAGTCGCTTCCTAATTTCGAGTTTACCCTTCTAAGCACACTGCAGACGTGGACGCTGTGATCCAGCAGTTCTACCCAGGAGGTTTTTAAAAAATTCTCGTTTATCGTCCTCGGGGTCGTGCCCCATGTTAGACGTTACATGCTTGGGCCCAGGAGAGTTGGGTGGCCTCGCTATCGCCGAAATCGTCTCTGGAGCTGTCGAACCATCTGGTGTATTTCGGTTCGCTCTAAAAATGCCCTTTGTACATCATTGACAATTTGACAGGAAAACTCCCAGTCTCGTTTCGAGAAGCATTACGACTACGCCTGCCTTTTGCAACTACCTCAAGGGCGCGCGACCGATCGACCCTGGCGTAATCTATGCCAATGGTTCGCTGTTGTTCGGGCACCAGGTAAATGTTCCGGTTCGCGTTGTCCGACTCCCTAACCAAGACCCTTCAGTATGTTCTGGATACTCCCGTTCAGACATGGAGCTTTGGTCGTGGACTGAGTTACACAACGTTCGACTAGTACGTTCAGCCTTTCTATATTCCGATCAACGCGTGTACCCTGGGACAAGCATCAAGTTCAAACTTGCAATTGTCTTGCTCGATGATCGGAATAAACGAGGACTATGATGTAACCGTAACGGCCGAAAACACCAGTATGATGGACGGTAAGGTGGTCGTCCAGGTCAGTTGGCAATAAGCAGACCTCGTACGCGCCTTTGAGCTGAATGCACCGTTCATCCCCCTCCTTCGAATGGGTTTACATGACGGATCTCTTCAGCTCTGCCGTCACTCCTAACATGCAGCTGATCGGTTTCACCAAAATAGACATTTCGTGAGTTGCTGATTTGACATGCTACACCCGTCGTCGTTCCAATGACATATTTTTTATAGTGCAGGACGATCGAAAGACGGTGACCATCTCCGTGATGTCGAGCCGACTCGCCGTGCGGTCTCAGAGGCAAGTTTTTGCCTGCCGTTAAACTGTGAACAGCACGATTGATACCTAGTAACCAATGGGTTGTCGAGCCCAGCAACTTCAGCATATTCGTAGGTACGAGCGAGGAAGTGTATCTCAATACCACCCCCGTGATACTATAAGAATTATATGTATATTGACTGGAAGTAAGTGGCACTCCCAATATCGACAAGCTCAGCCATCAGTCTTGAAACTATCGGGCGAAATAATAAGCAGACTATGCATTTCACTCAGGAACACATCATGTATGAGAATGCTATGTATTATACTACATTGTATCGTTTGGCTGAAGTAAAAGTGACCAGCAGAACAAAAATATCTACAGAAATCGACCCAGAACAATAACTCTACGCCATGGAGACGCCAACACCCTTTCCAAACACTTTCACGGGCCGTTCGTCGCGACAGCAGGGAATATACCAAACGCGGCCTGTACCCCACCGGCTGCTGGAGTCGCAAAGCTCGTACAAGGTCCTTCGTCCGTCCACGAGCCAGATGCACCTGTTACATGAGAGCCGAGTAAGACCGATAGATTGTCAGAGCCGCTCTGGCGTCAAAAGATTACGAAAAGACCTACCCCCGGGAACCTCGTCGTAATTCCACCACTTCGCAGTCCATAAGTGGCCACTGAAAAAAAATGCCTGGTTAGTCATGATGTAGGCATATACCACTACTGCCATACTTGTACGTGACTTGATTGCCGCCCACATACTAATGGAGATGTAGATTGTCAACAAAAAGCACAGGAAGCTGGGAGATCCGTGACACTTACAGCAACGTTTGACTGCCATACTGAAATGCCTTGGCAAGAACCTGAGCCGTTCGTTGTGGTTGGTGTCGCAGACGTGGTCGTTGGGGTAGTTGAAGTAGGTGGTGGGCTCGTCGTGACCGGCGTCGTTGAAGTTGTAGTCGGCGTAGCGACTGGGGTCGTCGAAGTCGAAGGCGTCGAAGGCGTCGTCGTTCCTCCACCCGACCCACCAACCAGCGCGTTGTTCGCAGCAAGATCGTACCTGTTGTTCGCTATAGCCCAGTCAGTCCCATCTACGAAGCTTGCAACCAGATCGAAAAACATCGCGAACCATATGCTTGTGATATATCCCACATCATCACACCGCCAAACGAAGAGTACTGCTGTTGCGTCTGCTTTATGATGGTGGCGAGCGTTGAGGTATCGACGTAACCTGAACCCGCTGCACTGGAAGAGGCAGGGGCACCAATAAACACCTTCACTTTCGGGTTCGGAGAAACTGTCTTGGC